>LQNS02278140.1:3858714-3916920 GCA_001587735.2 Parhyale hawaiensis | reverse complement strand
GCAAGGTCGCCAAGAGCACCGAGCCACTTCTAATGCAAGTCTTCGTCATCCCTCCTGACGACCTGGACGATGAGACCTTCAACCGACAGGTTTGTTCGGGGGTTGTTTGTGCACATTAGAGTGGATGTTTTATAACTGTTGATGCAACCAACGCCAGTGTTGTTAGACGAGGAGACTTTGACGTTGGACGGTCTGAAGTGAAAAAATTAGATGTTCAACTGACAGGTTTTTTTCTCGATTGTTTGTACACACCCCGGGAAAATGAGATTCTATTGATGCATACTGTTCAATGTTGAATATTGTGTATGTATATAAGAGTAATGGAAATTTCGGCATCGATGTGAATACATTTCAGTCCACTATGCTATCTTCGCTGAAAAGTCCATTATACGGCTCTGTCGTTTCCAGGGTGTAAAATTACTAGCAAAAACCTACCCATGAAATAAACTCAACTATTCTCAGTGTGTACTGTTAATTGCAAAAAAAAAAAAATCACTCGGCGAAGCTATTCCACAGTTGAGCAGCTTTAGGAATAGCAAATCGTCAGTGCCTTCCTTGCACCTGTAGGTACCTTCTCACTTTGTGTCTTGCCGAGGTATTCATGCTCAAGTTGTGTAGCATCGTACTGCATTATGCAGCGTGACTTGTATCCAAGGCAACGACTATGCAGCACATGCACGAACGTGTTCGGACTGACCTATAATCTATGTATAGTTCCCGTGGATATGTGCCTCGTGGAGCGAGTGTAGGTACTGCAGCATGTCCCTTTTTACTCTCTTTTTAATCGCTGCGATCGCTTTGGGTAGTGTGCCTGAACCTGGGTACTTACTGAATTGTAATTTCGTAATCTTCTTAGCCCTCACTTCTGTTCTTTACATTTTGGAATTTCTTTTAACAGTATTGAGGAGCAGTTTTTTGTGTATCATAGATACTGCTGAAGCAAGCACGGGATATAATAAGAAAATTAAACTTAAACTGAGACAATTATCCTTATATATATATATATATATAATAAAACGCTTCGTGTATTTATTTCGCGTCCGCTTTGAAGGAAATAGGCGAAAAATAAGCCAGGTTGCAGATTTTGTATGTCGATGGCCAGTTTGCAGAAGATGGCGACGGCTGATCCTTATCCCTTTGTCTGAAGACACTTCTTACTTGAAACTCTTCTTGAAAATCGGAATACTATGTAGCTTTTGGAGTCCGATTTTATAACTTTTTCTCTCAGGTCACAACGAATAAATTCGGCAGATAGTCAACAAAGCGCTCTGGAGGGGGTGATTTTTCTCGGGCAGTAGACAACTATTTCTTCTAGCTTACTGTCTTTCACTTCATCTACAGGAGTATTATTCCCGTTCAAAGGGGGGTCGCTGAAGCAGATCTTGCTATTCCATACATTTCTGTCCATTACCATGTGCGCCTCCAGCTACATACCACGCCTATCTTCCCTCAGACTGTAGTTCTCTGAAAGTGCGATTTTTGTTCCACAGCCCAAATTTCAGTATTTCAGTGAAGCAGATATTTAAGTTCGCAAAACCGTATCTTGGCTACGGAGCGCTGGCATGCATACGAGCTGGCTGGAGTTATATTCATGTTTATTGCAGTGTTTTGCTCAAGATTTATTTCGGCCCCTCACTATTGAAGACGCACGCCTAATCAAGAAGGAAGATAGGGAACGTATAAGTAGTACGAGGCTACTACAGTCTCAAGATTGAAGACGTGCTACGAATGCACGGAGAGAGATCAATCGTCTATGCGATGCAGTCAAGAAAGACTTGAAGCAGAAAGATTACAGAAGTGAATGAGAGCTGCTGATAGCGTGAGCGGGAAAATGAGGAAACGACAAGTCGGAGAAAAAGCCCTAAGGTTGAAAGCACGACAAAGGATCAGTGAAGAAAATGAAGCAAGTCAGAGAAGAGAAGATTCCGCAACGGCATATATTAATAAAAAATATAGATTATTGTGTGAATTTTTTCACGCGCGGGTCCACTAGTCAAATAATAATTATAATGTCGACCAATAATAAAATTTAACATTTTGGGAAAATCTCCCATCACCAGAAAATCAAATTGTAACCTACAACCTATGAATAAAAATTTTCTTCAGTTCTAATACAAAGAGGGAGCAACAATAGATGTCGGGGGGGGGGGGGAAGTCTAAAAACGAATGAACAAAGCTACGTGGAGGGGCTGTATGATGTCAGTGGATGTGGGACTAATTGTGGACTGTGTGAAGCGGTACAGCCGGGGTCCAGGGATGAAAAAGAAATTGTTAGTTTTGATAATAAAAGTTCGTACTGGTATCCGTAAATTACCCTCAGCACCGCGAAGGTCAAGCCTCCGTTTGTTCGTTAAGCTGTTGCTCTCCACTCTTCACATTGTACGCTCTTTATTCCCCCACACGTCGAGCTCACTTTATGATCAGAGATACTTTAGTTAAGATATGCTCGCGTGCGCTGAGTTCATCACACTCATGGCTGCCTCGAAGGTCACGCCATCTCTAACAGTAACATATTGATAGGCTTATATTCTGTGTATATATTTTGCGCCAGCGTACTGGAGCGTGTGAAAGTTTTACCTGACTGATGATGATGTATTATTTCGTATTAATAATACTGTATGCATAGAAATCAGCCTATTACATTTGCCTTCTGTCCTGACGGACTGCATATCGCTACCTTTCTCCTCCCTCAAAGAATAGCAATTGTAACTGTGATGGCTCAATCCTGTATCGTCGACTGTCAATTGTTCACTTTTCTAACTGGAGTCCTAGCGGAAACTCACGGCCCAGAGCATCTCGCGACAGTATTTTGACATACATCGAGCCCGCAGCCCAGAACAGATTTTTTGCCGCCGAGCTCGGAATTCATAAACACACGAAATTGTCAATACATCCTCGCGTTGTTTCGCAAGTGCGGGCTGCTACGGAGCTTTACGTCTCTCGAAACCAAGTTTGGTTGGGTGATGTGCGGTTTAATCGAAGTACGAGTCGCACGTTTAGGCACAGCCGTTGAAATTATGGGTAATTATTACCGTACAGCTTTGATATATGTAGTTAGAAACCTTAAAAGCTTTTGTTGCTGGGTAGCTTCCAAGAGGGTGGAGTTGGAGCACCACCTTCTGTGACCGCATGGAGGAAACAGGTTGAGGCGTTTCGACCCTGAAGCCAAGTGTTGCAGGCCCCGATCGTTGGGTCGCGCCTCTGTCAGACCATAAGTCGTGAAGGGACCATAGGGGAGGGTTTGCGCGAAGTGCATTAGCTTACACTGCACCACTCCTTGCTGCATTTGAGGGAATTTTATATTAGTAGCTCCTCGGTGCTGGTGGTCAGTGCAGCAAGTAAGGTGCTGTTGCCGGTATAATTCTCCAGGAGTGTGACCGTAAAGCAGCAAGTAACGTTTGCTCTAGCTCTTGGGCGGAGAGGCTTGTAAATATAAACTGTAAGCCCATCAAGTTTCCAGAGGGGCAGAAAAACTTGTGTACTAGTGCATGTGTATGAATCTCGCCTGCTTTGTTGTATGTATCGGGCTGTCGCTCTCATCCAGTCAATAAGCAGGTAGACGTGTTATGAAACAAAGCCGAGAGAATAAAGCGTCATGTTTTTAGTTCGTTCCTGATCGTACGAAGTTTTATCTGGCTCTTGTCTATGGAAGGTAGTAATAAATCAATATCTCATATTGGGTACCTATGTTAGGGAGCTATGTTGGTCTGCGCTATATGGGCTGAGCAAACGTCTTGCTCGACTGCGCCATTGCAGTGATGGCCCAAATCACCGCCTGAATGAAGCAGTGGCACTGTGCACTGCTGCTGCTGCTGGTGGTGCAGCGCCTAACAAGGTCTTGCCTGCCTGCCTGCCTGGCGCTGCTATTGATCCGTGCAGCTCGGGAGCGCTGCCCTCCATCGCACTCATCATGCCTTTCTTAAAGGTCATGTGTTCCTTATAAACCGTTTATGTGGACGAGTTATAAAGGAGCAGCTGTCGGTGCTGGGATTTAATTGGGGAAATTAGCGGCAATTATGACAGAAATATTTAGAAACTTGGAGAGTAGTGGATTGCAGCGGTCGCCATACCCCTCTCCTTCTTTGATGCGTTTGTCTTGTGCCCGCACTTGCAAATATAGCGTTTTTTTACAGATGAATAAACAGTCATGTTGTACAAATATGTTAGTAGCCCGATTTATCTATGGTTTTAATTGGTCATACGCTTGGACATTCCACGTGACAATATCTTATTGTCAGATGCCTCGTAGCTGAACTGGTTGTCATTATAACTTTACTAAGAAGCATTGTCCTATAACACATCACATTGCTAATCACTTTCCTAAAAATTTGAATCCATGGCAGTTCGACCAGCAGTGTTGACAGAAGTTCTTTGAAGACTCTTAACTGCTCTTTTCCTCTTTTTAATTTCTCGTGCGCTTGTACCTCCATTATCTGGCGTACTTCATGTCTCTTCTTCCTTCTATCCTTGAGGTGCCACGGTATCTCATCAGAATACAAGAAAGCTCTAGAGAAACGAAGAGTATAGGCCTACACATACATAAATAATTTTTAAAAGATTTTCACTTTTTTGTTGAGACTTGGGGAAAGAAAAGAAATAACGTTGGAAAAGTACGTTGACTTGTGAATTCAGTACTGGAAAGTATATAGACCTCTGAGTTCTGTCTTTATGAACATTTACTTTTTACTAATTACCTTCGTATGTGATTTGGAAACAAATTTTCGCTTAAACCAAAGCTAGAAAACTGTTTTGTAATTTACTTTTTCATGACGAACTAGTGAATGAATTTACTTGTAATTGTATTCAGTACTGAATATGGTTTTACTCAGTGGAAATTGGAAATGCTAGTGACTTATCTACTGGTGGACATATATGCCCACGGAAACGGAACGATCTCTGCTGAGCTACTTAACCTCCTCCATCTTTGTCCAAGAATTTACCGTTCTCTTTGCTCAGCTTCTCCCATGAGGGGTCATAAGGTTTTGTTAGTTAGGTGCATTACCTCATGTTATGGAGAGAAGCGCTTCTAGGGAAACCCACAGGTTATTTTAGCCTTAGCTAGAGCTTCGGTTGTCGGTCTTTCGTGCCCACTTCATTTCATTCTCATACTGATGATCCTTTGTTCTTTTTCCACTTTCCCGACTGACTCGTATTGGCGTTTATCCTGTGTGGGAAGGAACACCCTCGTGCTTGGGTTCCACGCTTCCATCGACGTATTACATGTACCTTCCTTTTCTATTCTTAAATTACTGTGATTGTGTCTAGAGAGGCTTAATTAATTAGCGTATTCACACATGCATATCCCATCTCCTTTTATTCTGCCACAATATATTTTTGCCTCACGAATCCAAGGGTCCCAATTGTGCCTTAGCCCGCAGGGGATGTAGCATCTGACCGCAGTTCCTGCTGAAAAGTGTTTATAGAGTTAGGTAGGTTCTCTATATTTCCTCTTCTGTTCCGCGAGGTGGGCCGCCGAATGGTGGTAAGCGACCCATCCCATAGGATTCCTATCTGCTCTTGTGTGGAGGGCCACGGAAGGGCTTTCTGCCCCCGCACGAGTGTTCGCTTTCTTTGTCTTCTTCACTTTTCGTTTTTCGTCTCCTTCTCTGCGCCGCACGGCTAAGCGATTTCGTTCAGCTGAGTCGTGTGGAGTTGGAGATGCTCGCGCCGTATTTCCTGTCAGACATGGTGCACCTGGCCAAGATTGATCTAATAGAACTCTTTTGAGTTCGACTCAACTTTTGAACTTTATGATCTGTATCATACAAAATTAGATCGCTGTTATCTAGTCTTCGTATCTAACACGGCGGGAAAACCCACAATATAATAATATCCTTTTATTATACATCAACCTGCTGATCATTTTAATCATCTCTAGATTCTCTGCCATCTATTATCAGTCTACCTGGCTCCACATTATCTGAGCGTGACCGTTATCGTATCGTCACTTATTTATCCACCCGAGTCTCCTCTAAATTACAGCAAAGTTTTATGGTCGTAAAATTGCAGGGGCCGCTGCCATCAAGCGTTGGTCAGGCTCATTCGCCTGAAACTCGCCGAGCTTTTCTGGGTCAGCTCTAAAGCCCCGTAAATTGCGTGGAAAAGTCAACAATTGGGCGAACTCGATGCATCAATTATTCCCTCCCTTACGCCAGACAATCGGAATTCAACCTTTGGACGTTCAGTCATAGGGCAGACCCGATGCATTGATCAGACGTGCATCAATAATTCTCGCAGGGGGGAGAGACAGTCGAACCCTGTATACCCTACAGATTTTCTGAAAATCAGGGGATAATACTTTTATGAATAGTTTGGACGACGCTTCTCGGTGTGCAACTTGAAGTTGCCTACTAATTACTTTAATGTTGCGTCAACTCCAATTGAAGCCAAATTTTACTTGGAAGTTGTTTACCGCTTCCCCTTTCCAACTGTGTGTTGACAGTCCGCGTGTTTCTTGCTTTACTCGACACACTGGTACGGTATGTCTGATGTTCTGTGCTCTCGTCGGATCGCTTAGGGATGGGTAGGGTTTCTCCGTTTCACCATGACTGTGTGCATTGCCTCACACCTGTAGCTATCTCTACTGGTGACAGCGTATTCCACTGCTTGGTTTCAAATGTAAATATTGAAAAGACTCACCCGGCGATATTTAATACGCATTACTCATCGCTGTGTATACAGCTCCTGTAGGCATCAAGGTTTAGTATAAGAGATAGCATATTGGTTGCTTATTGTAAATTTGCATTGAGCTAAATACATATTTCTTGCAAGTGTGTCCCTCAGCGAATGTTCGTTCTGGCCGTTAGGATGAGATGATTTCGCCCAGTCTGCGTACGTCATTCGGATTTGTGCCTTCTAGGAACCCCATAATTACTTTAGCCTCCATAAGCTTATGAGGTTTGTTCAATTTTTCTTCGTCGTTCGCGACTTTTTTGCTGTTCCTTTACATGGTGTTCCGTTCTGGGTTCCCTGATCTTTCTGGTTTCCCTATTTTCTCTTCTCCCCTTTTGAAAACAGCGGCATTTCTGGAGAGCGTTGAGCTAGCGTATTACCTGCCCTACCGTTTCGCAGGTGTGGGTGCTGCGCAAGAGGGCATCCCACCGACTGCCTGCTCCCAGCCGCCGCTTCTACGTCTGCTCGCTCTCCACCACCACCATTGTGTACAAGGGACAGCTCACTTCCGACCAGATCTGGACCTACTTCATAGACTTGGCGGTAAGTCGCAGGCAGTGCGTGTTCTACCAAGCGGGTGTGCCAGTCCCAACATTATTAGTTCTACCGTACCCCGGAAAGAGTTGGCCTAGACCTAAAATGAAATAAATGAGGTTACTTTGTATTCGTAAGGTTACCGATTGCGACACAGTTTTAAGCGGTTTATGTCACTGGTGTAACATAGGTGACTCTTGGTGTTGTTAGTGCTAGACGTCTCTAGGCTTTGGATAACACGTTAACTGGGTGGGAAATAGCCACTGCGGCAGTACTCACCCAGTCGCCATATTTTGACTACCAAGTGGGCGTACATAATACAAGGAACTGGCGGATTGCAAAAGCATCGCAGTAAAATATTAAGTGTTGTTAGCAGGAGACGGCTTGGAACTGCTTATAGATACTACCTGCGAAAGTTTCATTACTGTGCTCTAATGTGTGGCTATTGTTAGCGAAGATAATACCCTTGAAGGGATATAAGCCCGATGCAAACTCGAGAGGGAGGTTTACCCCTCAGCGCTATTGTCCATTGCCTACGCAGCGAAAATATCTTTGCCAATGCGCTGTATTATTCTGCTTTCCAGATTTAGTGTACTCGTGCGTGGAATTCTTCAATTCGTTTAAAAAATTCTGTCCTATGTCTTTTCGTTCTTTCTCTCCCATCCTCTTCTTGCCTCTTCAGCTTCTTCGTCTTGTCTCTCTTACATCCTCCTGTCCCTTTCTCTTTCTGTCCCTTCCTTCTGTCTTTTCCTCCCTCTCTCCTCTTCTTTCCCTCGTCCCATACGTCTTCCTCCTGTCCCTTCCTCTCAAAGATGGCAGCAAAGTGTATGGGCGACTTGAAGCATAGAAGCATATCAACGCTAGTATTTTGGAATATAAATAAACAGCGCAGTTCAGCCCACTCAGGAGGCCCGTTCATTACTTTTGCTTTAGGGCGGTAGCGGCTTGCCTGGCTTACAGTAGCCAGGTACTTGACACTGCTCTGTGCATATTTTTGTATTTGTTGGTGAACTAGGGCGTGACAAGGACGCTGCACTCGTGTGTGACTAACGCTTAAAAACGGAAAAAGTAGGCGTCATGAACGAGTATAGACTGAAAAGCTGGGAGATTGATGAGGTTCGCTGCACATGCGTGGAAAATTCCACAGTATAAGTCACAAACGACGATTTTTACAAAAGCAACATTATAACACGCTTTACTTGATTTTTACCCGGCTTAGAGAACCTATATTATAGTTCTTCGAAGAATGTTGCTCAGTCAATATGCGCTCATTTTCAATGAATCGACATATAGCTACATGTTCACTTCACAGCGTGAAGTTATACCCACAACAGAGCATGCCATGCGTGCCTGACTCATATGCTCGAGGTGCCGAGTTCAAGTGACGACCCTGTCACGGGATCTTTGTCGCGTCCGGCGCGCTGAGTGGGCAATTGCTTGGTATGCGGAAGCTGGGTGGGGGCACCTGCCTGACCAGAAATGGGAGGGTGGGGAGGCTCGGGTCGATGAACCTTCCGTTTGAGCGCCATAGTTCTTAGCGACCTGTGGTCGGCTGCGGTTCTACTTACTCCTCTGGGGCCAGTTGGCCTATATCTGCAGCACGAACCAGTGCATGTGGGTTTTCCAGGGGAGGGTACAGTCATAGTTGACTTTACCTTTACCTTTTATTCGTTCGAAGAGGCTTATACCGGAAGTGTCCGTATACCGAGTTGTTGCCGCAAGGAAGTCGTTCGAGTTTACCTCTTAATTCTCAATTTACTTTACGATTGATGCAACTCTCAGATTTTACCTTTTTTGCGACACACGTTCACGAGCAGTGTCTCTATTTGTGGTGTAGATTTGACAGGTTTGTTACTCACGACTATCCCTTAATATATGAACTATATAAAACAGTGTTACATTGGCTGTAGTGTAGCGGTCGCGTTGCTGTTCAGGCGACGTAGTATTGCTAGCGTTTGCGCATCGCCCTCACTCCGGACAGGCAGGGGAAGAGGCAATGTCTCTACGTGGCTGAGGACGCAGTGCCTGTCCAAGTGTTGTCATCTAATGTTGTGCTATACTGCGGGCTGTAGGATTCCGTAAGCGATCTAATTACTATGATTTCAATGATGTATTTCAGTAGGTAGCCATCGGAAAGTTATGAACCATTTTAGATTAGATTAGATAGGCGGCAGTAGACGAACCAAAAGGCCCATTCCCAAAGAGACACCGGGACTTACACCCCGGCCCTCCATGAGCTATTGCCATTGCCATGTAAGATATGCGACTAGGTGTCACGTGTCCTGTTGCTGTTATTTCTGCATACTGTTTCGAATAGGTGCGCTATAGGATTCAGTGTCTAATAAATATTCTTATATTCTGATGCTGTATCAGCTTGTACTGCACCTAAGCCTTCAGGGCATATTGTGGCGGGCCCTTTCCCTGCCACAATGTGTTTGGGCATCACGCACCCAAGGGTCCCGGGTGCCTTCTCCGCAGGGGATGTAGCATCTGGCCGCAGTTCCTGCTGAGAAGGTTAGGTTTGTAGAGTTAGGTAGGTTCTCTATGTTTCTCCTTCTGTTCCGCGAGGTGGGCCGCCGAGTGGTGGTAAGCGACCCATCCCATGGGACTCCCAGTTGCTCCCGTGTGGGGAGCCACGGAAGGAACCCCCCGCACGAGTGTTCGCTTTCTTCTGTCTTCTTCTCTTTTCGTTTTTCGTTTCCTTCTCTGCGCCGTACGGCTGAGAGATTTCGTTGGATCGAGCCGTGTGGAGTTGGAGATGTACCCGCCTTATTTCCTGCCAAACATGGTGCACCTGGCCAAGATTGTTCTAATAGAACTCATTTGAGTTCGACTAAACCTCTAAACTATACCATGCAAATTGGATCGCTGTTATATAGTCTTTGTATCTAATACGGCGGGAAAACCCACAATATAATAATAATATTACTGTACTTAACACTCATCGGTTGTACCAATTACCAGGTTGTATTATTTCACAATAAGGCTTCTTTGTCCTATTGTCTTCCTATGATGGCAAGGACTTTGTAGCGAGTGAATACAGCCTGGCACAGGTAAGATTAATATGTGATAGAACTTTTTTTTTTCAGCACTGGAAGAACCAAGAATACATTATCTTTGCATGGTCGTCGTACTGTTCTTGTAGTCGCTCAATTATTGCTGAACCTAAAGAATAGGGCCAGCGGCACCGTAGAATACGGGGAACCGATCAGGGTTAAAACTAATGCATTCTTAATATTTATCATATGATGTATGATTTGCGCAGAGCACCGAGTTCCAGACGTACCTGGCACTTGTGCACACCCGCTTCTCAACCAACACCTTCCCCTCCTGGGAGCGAGCCCACCCCTTACGGTGAGTTGCTTTCATGCTCTTTGTGCGCTGTGCTCCTGGTTCTTTTACAATTACTAACTAGAAGCTCGTGTTGTTATTGAATGGCGGTAAAAATTACGTACGTAATGCTTAGTATATTCATTGAAATCCTCCATTTTCTTCTTTGTTATCTACTCTAAGACTGAGAATCGTTATGGGATAGTTGAAGACTGTTCTTCTTGCTGGTGATTCCTGCGTTCCCATGTAGCTAGACCCGCGAAAAGTAAAGGCCAATAAGCCCGCCGTTGAGCACAAGTCAACTTTACAATTTTAAATAGTTTCATGTAGGGAAGCTCAAGTTCATAGTTTTCCACAGATTAGATAGCTGGTAGCACTCGTGGACGGACCAACAGACCCATTTCTAAAGAATAGCTGGGACTTATGCTCCGGCTCTCTATGAGCTGTATTGCCTTTGTCAGCAGCATTCATACATATACGGAAGAAAAGGAGAAGAGAATAGCATTCAGCCATGGAGTAAATCGTGCAAGCACGATAAATTACTGCAGATCCGCGGAGCTGGGAGATTTTAAGTTGGTTGGGGTATGAAAGATGACTGTGGCCTCTAAACCTGTGGCCGTTACGAGTTTGTGGCTCCTAGAGGAGGAGTTCGTAACTATGGAGCATGTTGCTCCCAGTGTTTAACACGGCGATTTTGGAACGCATCAATTGTTTCTACACCGACAACTTAGGAGGGGAGTCTTTTCCAAACGTTCACTAGAAAGTACGGGAAAAACTGCTAGCTTACCTTAGGTCTTCGATCTTTATGTTTGAGTTTTTGGCCATTGTTTCCTTGGCGATCATTAATGTCTCTGTCAAAAAATACCGTTGTCGTTGAAGCCATTCAAGTACTGGATGTTTTTATTAGTTGTCCCCCGAGTCGTCTTCGCTCGAGAGAGAGATGAGTCCCACTTCCTAAAGGCTACAATCGTATGACTTTTTTTTCAGCTGACATCAATTTTATTGCTTTGCGTTGTATTCTTTCAGTTTTATCGATATCCCCGCACTGACGTGACGACCAGAATTGAATAGCAATTATAGTTGCGGGCGCACTAGCGCTCTGTGCAAAAGAATGATTATTTTCTCTGGATTTGTACTCAAACTTCCTGGTAATGAATCCTAGTACTCGGCCCGCCCTTTTGACACTCTTGTCAACTTGCTGGATCTGTTGTAGTGCGTTTTTGATAGTTATTTCCTGCTTGCGTTGGTGGGTGACGGATGGTAATTCTATCCCGTTCATATTCCTAGTTAAAATCGAGTGAAAGGTTTCTACCTACAATTGCCTGGACACCGACCTTTGCACAAGCACACACCACAACTTCAAGTCGAAACATCCGGGTCGTAGGTTTAAGATAAGCAGTAGGTAATTGTAAATTCAGTCGTATTGAATTTACCAGAATAAATAGACAGGACGCAGTGAATTATTTTTACTAGTTTTCACTGCTTCTGAGAAAGGAAAAATTTGTTTGTGAAAATACTGATGCTCAGTCGTTATAAGTGCTAGCTAGTAATTCATGCTTTTTTGCCACATTGACAAATGTAACCAAGTTAATTTACTCGTAGCTTCAGAATGATGACGTGCGGATATCAACTCAACAGCAAGTGATCAGCAACTTCAACTAGTGTAGCTTTAAATCTTTCCATGTTCATGCTTTTACGAATGACCCTTCGTTCTGTCCTTTCCCTTCGTTCCCAACTTTCTGTTCCCATGCATGTTTATCCTGTGTGGGATTTCCACTTCGTACATGGCGTTCCACGTTCCTATAAACTTACTGTATCTTCTCATTTCTTCTTTTCCTTTTTTCCAGCGCAGTTATAATGAAAATTAATAAACTATGCAATGTAATGTCTTGTGGATATTAAGATGATCTTTATATTACCTCACAGAATGATGGCACACAACGGCGAAATCAACACGCTCCGTGGCAACGTAAACCTTATGACTGCCCGAGAAGGTGTGATGAAGAGCGAGGTGTTCGGCAAGGACCTCGCCACTCTGTACCCTGTGGTGGAGCCCAACCTGTCCGACTCCGGCGCCGTTGACTGCTGCCTGGAGTTCCTGGTCAAAGCTGGAGGCCGCTCCCTGCCTGAAGTGAGAACTGTTTTTGACTTTTGTGCCCGTTTGCTGCAGCATTTCGAGCCTCAATTAAATGTCACTTTCGTAGAAATTATATTTGTAAAGCCCAACATGGTCTCGTTGGGCCACAGAAAGCCGATCGAAAACTGTTTAATTTGATACCCATCGTGCAGTCTTCAGTTTTTCTAAATACTTATACCACTCCTGTGCTCTATGACATCAGTTGAAAAAAGTAGCCGTATTGAACACCTGGTGGAATATATCACAACACAAATACCACATTGCTCTACGTAAATTTTTTATTAGCTTGTGAACGTTTCAATATCTTGCGTCCATTCAATGTTATGGAGAGCTGCACGCCTTCCACGTTCACGCAACAAAATACTAGGCCCATTTACGGCGACCTGTTACGGAAAGGCGAATTGTTTTGTTTTGATTTCTCGCGTGTTTTTCTCTACCCTCGGCAGGAACGAGGTGCAGAATCTAGTGAAACATACGCTAATATCTGTTCTTATGCAATCATCCGCCTGATTTTCCATGTATGTATCCCGCTAATGCTTTTCGCTGATTACTGACGATACTTTTGCTCCAGGCAATTATGACGATGGTACCTGAGGCCTGGCAGAATGATCCTACGATGAACACTGAGAAGCGCGACTTCTACCGCTGGGCTGCTTGCGCCATGGAACCCTGGGACGGTCCCGCCCTTATGACATTCACAGACGGTCGTTACATCGGTGCCATCCTCGACCGGTTAGTTCTAGGACTTCTCCAAAGGCTTCTCGCTCTTCCCACCCACTGCATTCTCAACCGTCGCCCAAGCAGAGTGTTGGTCTATTGAACCGATGATTTACTGTCGGTGGTGGAAGCATTGTTTCGGGGTATTACCGATAGCAAACCAGGTTGCAGATCGTGGCCACGGTTCTGCCAGAATAGCGGCACGTTAATTTAAACCCCACACAATGTAGCGCTCTTCGTCGACGTGCAAATATTTGTTGTCGAGTAGAGGTTCCTTGCCACGTCTTTAGAGAGGCACTATCTTTGGTTTCTGTATAACACTATCGCCTGTACTGTGAAATATAGTTGATACCGAGAGTATTGTTTTCCGATACTTTTCCATGAGAGGACCCATGGTGCCTTCTGCGATTGCTGTGAAACATCGTCTGTATTCATATTTCGTCTGTTGATGACCGATTCTTTACGCATATAACTGTGACCTTATAAATCTCGTGACTCAAGATGTTTGGTCATTCTATTGCAATGAATATTTTTATATGAGTCTTAAAGTTACGAGAACTAAAATGTTTTTTTTACTTTTGCTGGATTAAGAAAAGTCTTCCATTGCAAATTGCCATTCAGCTCTGAAAGTAGCGGATATGGTTGGAATTTTGTGAAAAAATTCCACCCGGGCATACGTGATCCTCTTATGGCTGTCTTGCAATTGTATTTCTCGTGTTGTATCTTGGGTATCTGAACCTTGTGATGTAGCTCTCTTGTGCATGCTGACCTGCTCATCACTGACTCCTCTCCTCTTTCTTCCGTTCACCTCTTTTCCGTCTTGAAGGTGTTCTGTCGCCAACTGTACGCGTTTCTTTACCCATATGTAGTGCCATATTGGTCATGCAGCAATCTTTCTTATACCGAAACGGTACTGCGATTTCTGACTTTTGCTCTAGTACCCTGTACAGGCGACGGCGTGTCGGTGTTGTTACTTCACGTTGCCCCGCTGCGCTGTACCGACGTTGATGGCACTTCACATACCTTTTCTCAATAGCCCGAACTGCAAAAGTTTCAGTCGCAGTCGCTCGGCTGGATTGCCCAAAGTGTAACTGATACACCTCATCATAAAATATTTCCTGAAAATTTAGTTTTGCTTTTGCCCACCTTTCGTTGTAATGCACACTCAGCTTGTAACACACGAAAGGGCGGGAAAAAATATTGCTATGGATGTGATAGTACATATGTCGCTTTAGCCAATTTGCGTGTCATTCCAAGGTTTTCACCTGCAGCATCTCGATCATGAAAAATTCTAGGGCATACTGATGCTACTGTTCGTGGACTTATCGCTTGTGCTGCGAGATTGCGATTTTATCGGGAACTCCTAGAACTGACGGAGCTGCTCTAACTGCTCTTCTTACGGGCTAGGTCGGCTGTTGTACTTCGTAGTACTAGTAACTTTTTTCATACTCAACTAGCGACGGAACATCTCTGAGGTGTTTAATGTAAACGCTTCATTGCTTGCTAATTTAGAGATTCCTTACTTTTTACTTAGCCCATTTTAATGCACTTCTTTGGTCGGCTTATCGATGCTATCTGTCTGTGTTTCCTTTCAATACCATCGCATTTTTGTGTCGACACCCAAACACTTTTCGCCCATGACACCCTTGCACGTATCGACCTGATCTCCAGGAGGTGTTGCTTGGCACCCTGTCAGCGCTATCTTACCATCTTTAGAAATATCACTCCATCTTCATCATCATTTTTTCATTAGCGTTGTTGCTTTCTTTAAAGTTCTTCTTTCATTCTTTCTTTAAACCAATTGCAGGCCTAGGATACTGAACTCTTCTCTGTCCTGTGCGGTGTTGTGTGATTGTGGTAGGCAGGTTGGGGGAGTGGCTGTGTGTCCAGTGATGCTCGTCATCGGCTCTACTGCGATGTCTTGCAGATCATCAGTCAGCGATGGACTATCGTCACCTCCGCTCCTTAGCGTGTGTGTATGTCTGTGTTTGTTTTCTGGTTCTTCTTCGTACTCACCTCACTGACCCATCTCTTCGACTCTACAGGAACGGCCTGCGTCCCTCACGCTACTATGTCACCAAAGACCGGGTCCTCGTGATGGCCTCCGAAGTGGGCGTTTATGACACCGAACCGTCCAATATCCTGACGAAGGTAACCTCGCCTGCCACGTCTCCTCCGGTCTTCGTCCCGTGCTGTGACGTGTGCTTCTTTCGGCAGACCTGATCATCGCCTACAATTTTTTTTATTATTTCATCTCCTTTCCTATGAGCTCCCGTTTCCTTTTGTGTGCATAAGCTATAAACGTGGGGGGTGTCGTGTCCGCATTGGCAGCTATCGTGCTAACATTTTCAGGAGCTCCGTTGTGCGTCAATACAATCGTTTGCTACGCTGCGGTACCTGAGCGACGACTTTACTGCTGGTGAACGTTGAGTTCCATTTATTAATTACACCTCACTAATTATATGAGCATAGATTATCAAATGCCTCACTCGCTGTCTGTTCATAATTTAGTCTATGTCACCACATATACTGTTCGGATCTAGTCCAATGATCGCGTCCCTCAGCAGCGTGCGTTACTTCTTTCCAGCTGTTCCGCTGTGCAACTGCGCGAACGTTTACCTCCTAACGTTGTAGATTATGTGCAGCACATCGAACCCACCGGCCACTGGGAAATGCATCATATTACCATTTTTCTAATGTAAAGTTTCTTGAGTTCAAAAATTTGAACCATTGCAGTATGAGCAGAAGGACTCTTACATAGTGACTCTTTCTCTTATCTCCTGACAAGATTTACACCAATCAGTTTCTTACCCTTCGGTGGTTGATTGATGAAAAGTTCCCGAAATAAAGTTGTATTTACAGAAAAAGTAATGTGACTTGTATGAGTGTCCTTTACTGATAAGAAACCTTTTCTTCCATCAAGTGATCTGTCTAACGCTTGACTGGTGGTCTACTGTAACATAAATCAGTTCTCCGTTGTCTCTCTTCAGCACATCTTGTCAGGTCGTGATTGGTTTTATGAGGGAAGCAGTCACCGTGTTATTTAATTAAAGACCTTTGAGCCTACTCGTCAGTATTCAGTGCCCCGAATGGGCCACTGAAATGATGCACTCCCTCCTCTGGCCAACTGACTGAAAGATTATGTGCAGGACGATGTGCAGCTTAATCCACCACTGTCACATACTCCACACAGCAGCATCATACATATGACCACCATCTGATTCCTTTCATCCATCTGCTGCGTTTTATCATAACCGCTTTCCATCCGTCCACATGAATCTGCATTGCCGGATGCGATGCAGCGCAGCTCTTCGTTCGTCCTACTTATTTTTAAGGATTTCCAAGAATTGAAGTAATTTATTGTCAAATACGGTCAGTATAGCAAAATTTTCAGAGCCTCTTCGCTTTGACACTGCTAGTTACTCACGATTGTTTTGTTATTCAAAATTCAAATAGTAGGAGTTAAATTGTTCTTCGTGATCTTCATAGTCGGTGGGATTACCATCACCTTGACTTAGATAAAAAGGTAAGTCACGTTGAGGTTTTTGCGTGTGGGTGATCGTGATTTTTTTAAATGATTTGTTTTAAAATTGGAACTTTTTCAGCTTGCTAGTGTGTACGTCGTTACAGCGAGGTTTTAGTTTGTTTTTATTTCTTGTCATATTGGCTGTAATTTATGCAAGTATTAGAATTTGGTCGTTCACTCTGTTCCGAATAAATTATTCTATGTTAGTCCTTAGAAATAGTGTGAAAGCAATGCATATGCTTTGTATTGTACGTATTGTTTGTACTAATTTGTTACGTTTATGTTAAAGATATGTTTTGTACTGAACATACTGTATTTTCATATCGTTTCAGGCTCACGTGGCAGTCCATTATGGGAATATTATAACTTACTCTCCTTAAAATTGATTAGGTACACAAATATCGCCTTGCCTAATTCCAGCTTTTACTTTTACTAGTTCCAGGATTTATTTAAATGTTGATTTTTTTTATTATAGATTCATTCACTTTCAGGCACAAATCTCAATTTTTGTTGTGCGTAAAGTAATTTAATATGATAAATATATTTGTTTTAGTAACACTTCTTATTCCAGGAACAAGCAGGCAATCCTTTGTTATTTATAGTTAGTCGCTACAGTATATATATATATATATATATATTATTATTATTATTATTGTCTGCCTCGTTTTCCTACACAGTACCTATGTACAGTATATAACACATGTATGGTGTTAGGTTGGGTTTCTTTTTTAAGTTGTGTTTTCTTTTCAGCAAGAGTGTATTGTAAGCTATGGATTTTTTTACTGTCGTATCGCTCAAAATTCGGTACTGTTCCGTTTCGCAAATGAGATAATTATCCTTGACGCAACAATATTCCTCCTTGCATTCGATTTATCATTGTTTCTTCCACCATTCGTACCGTAATGTGGGAACTACTCTCGCTGCTTGGACCCGATATGTTTTTTTTATGCATCGGGGTGCGTGCCGGATGGACCATTGAATTTTTCTTATCGCGTACCGTATGCAATAATTCTGTGAAGTTTGAACGGATGATTTTTTCTAGAAATTGCCATTTAACTCTTGCTGGTAATGTCGCCGTCTGCCGTAGTTTCTTGTGGTCGGTGAATGGAAAAGTTTTTCCATAAATATTTAGGGCTTATCAGCGACAGCGACACCAGCTTCTGAGATTTCCATTGGTAGACCTCCTACATTAGTGCGCAGTTATGAATATTTTATTTTTCTTATGAAGTGGACAGTTTTCAAGCGTACTGTGGAGTATGTTTTTTCAAAGTTTTCGAGTGGCTAAGCACTCTAATTTTAGGGCTTCTTATCTTACGTATTATAGTTTTGAAAACAATTTAGGGTATATTTAGGACTTATATCCGACACACCCAGCAATTCATTTGCAGTCTCGAACTCAATATCACCGCCAGAAAGTTGCCGCATTTTCCCAGGGTTTTGTCTGCTCCCGCGCGTGGTGCTCTGGGAGACTGGATCTTCAGTGGCTGTCGTCAATGCCTGTACACCCAATAATGGGTGAAGTGGCGCAATCTTAGCGGGTTGTAGAGCTTAACTTGCACGTGTCGCTTACTCCACAGGGTCGACTCAAGCCCGGCCGCATGCTGCTGGTGGACACGCAGGAGAAAATTCTCACCAAGGATGAAGAACTCAAGCTGCAGATCGCCCGGTCTCGTCCCCACTCTCAGTGGATCCAAGAGCAGGTGTGTTGGTCACCCGTGTGGGTGCCACTTTCCAGTCGTCTGCACTCTTAGTAAAGATCGCATCATATAGTAGTTTTCAATTTATATTAGCAGAGTCAGTCCTACGCTATGACCTATCATCGGGGCACGGCAATATAGAGGTTAAATAGAATTGTCGTTCGCAGTGACCTACTGTCCGCTGAAGAGAGATTTCCACTCGTGTGGGACAGAAGCGCTACTCAGTGGTGCTTGGTCGCTGATGTAATCTAGCTGGTGGTGCTCCTGTAAAAATGCAGTATTGGTTCCTACAGAGAATTGGAGATACCGAGTCTCTGTAACATAGCATTTGATATTTACTGAGTTTAGCAGAGATTTTGGCCGCAACTTCTTAAAGGTTTTAGGAGCCGGAGCCTGGTTCTCGGCTGCTCTCTGTCCTTTTTTGTGTGCTCGTCGAGTATTGCCGAGTAGGCATATTTACGAATATGGAAATGGCGTCAACCTGGAAATTCAGACATTTCGACTGAAGCTCCACCCATTGTACAGGCTTTTGATTTTTTTCGATCTTAGGGTCAGGTTGAGGTGTCTTGTATTTTGTATGTACAGCTATGAAACTACGTTTAATGCTTATGCTTTAATTTTTTTACATGCTTTCCCTTCTGGATGAACGCAGATGGTAAGTACTGAATTTGTGTAGATTATTCCACAATTTTGTATCTTGTCCAGTCAACCTCTCTGGGGCCATAGACCAAAGGGTTAGGTTAGTTTGCTTCGGCCATCCTGCGTTGTGGGGAGCAGTGCCATCAGAGGCGTGTGGCAATGCGACTCCTCTGTTGCCACTGTGTAGCTGTGATTGCGACGCAGTTTCTGCGCCTCCAAAACAGTGTTTGTTTCGGAATCTGCGGAAAGCTCGTACGTAAATATTGCGCGGTTAGCCTTATTTTGGCTGCGATGTAGGATAGAAAGTTGAGAGAATCTGTGTGCTCATTGCTAGAAATCAGCCAATATTTCGCTGTTGGAATATTGGAATATTTTCTTCATTTTCGAACGTCAGTCCGTCAGTGTTTACAAAGAAAGGCAGTGTGTTACCCAGCTCAGTTGTTGGTGTCACCCAGCGTTAACCAACCTGTGTCGCATTGGAGGCCGAGGAAACACGGGTGACACCAAAAGTCTGATTGCAACAGGCCTCCGGGGGCTCCCCATCGGTACCTTAGTCTCAGCTACGCCTTCCGGAAGTCATTTCTTGGCGCCTGCTGCGCATCAGAAGTTGTACTGTGTAAATCAAGCGGCGTGCCTGTACACTTGAGCGACACCTCTCTATAGTTTTCTTTCTTGCCCACTTTCCTGTCATCTGTTGCCATCCTTCCACTGATTACTTTTTGTCCTTCCTGTTGATGGCCGAGTTTCTGTGCCCCTGCGTGTTGATCCAATGTGGTGACACTTTCGTACATGGGTTCCGTGTTTCATTTGGCACGCTCATATCCCTATTCCTCTCTTTGATGGCCCGTGTGAACACTGGAGAGTTTAATGCTACCAGTTAATAATTATAAATCTCTTGCACAGTTCACCATGAAGGACCTGTACGACTTGCACAAAGGTCCTCTGCCCTCCGCTGAGCGACAGACGCCCGTTCAATCCCCCACGTCGCCCGACGAAGGATTCGCCAAGACCTTCGGTGGCGACCGTCGCTTGCCAGCCTTCGGCTACACCATCGAGACCCTGAGCATGCTCCTCCTGCCTATGGTCAAGACCCAGTAAGTTAGACTGGGAATTTGGGAAATTGCGCCATTTTCTATCTAGGCAAAGAAATAAAGATTCTACTTTTATATTTAACGTTAGCTGTGAAAAGAATCTTGCAATCATATTTTGTGACGTTCCTTCTGCACCTTCCTCTTCCACTTGACGCACCGCGTTGTGTCGAGGGAAGCTTGCAGTGACGTTTAGTCTAATTTTCCCGACTACCTTCGCTACACGAGTGCTTCTAACCAGCAATACCGCACCTTCCCAGGAAAGAAGCTCTCGGCTCTATGGGTAATGACGCGCCGCTGGCGTGCCTGTCGCAGTTCCAGCCTCTCATGTACGATTACTTCAAGCAGCTCTTCGCCCAGGTCACCAACCCTCCCATTGACCCCTTCAGGGAGCGCATCGTCATGTCCCTCGCCTGCCCCATCGGTCAGTCGATGAATAGCAACAGAGATAGTCTTGTAGCCCTTCACTGAGTGACAGTAAATTATATTTATGACATAAATATAATCTGTTGAATTAACTAGTTCGCCGTGGGAGTGTCAAGCAGTATATGGTTCCTTGTTTCAGTCCTGCTCAGAAAAAAAATCGATCTATATATGTAGCAGAGCATGTTGCCCTCTGAAATTTTCCTGTTCTCTACTCGAAAATGGTGCATTACGGGAAACGCATTGACAGTCAATGATTGACTCATGAAAATCGTTTGGATAGTCATGCTTGGGTTTGACAGTATCATCAGGCTTTGAGGTAACGAAAATGAGTGTAACTAATGAGTACTCGTTTTTTATATTTGATGCATTTTCGGCTCGAGTGACTTGTCGTTCGGGTAATGGGGTCCCTGCTGTAACTGCGCTGAAACCATCGGCCATAATCAATGTTAACATGGAGGTAGTGAGGTGCTTCATTGTCGGAAGCTATGTTTGTCACCTGCAATAATTTTTTTTTCTCGTGAGCATCGTCACTTAGCGGCTAGAAATTATTGCCCTCAGCAAGCTTATATCACAGCTTCGTTTTGTCCGTGATTAAATTTTCCCCTTGTCTGCAGACGACTCAGCTTAAAGGAGCTTTAGACAGCTTTTAAATTGTACTTTCGCTGCTAAAAGAGCAGGTATTATTAATAACTTGTGATATAATAAAATGCCTAACGTGTAATATTTTATCTGCTCCAATCGCCAGGCCCTCAAGCAAACATCCTGGAACCCTGTGCAGAGCAGTGCCACCGCCTCTTCTTGGAAAATCCGATCCTGTCTCTCAATGGCCTCCAGGTCCGTGTCTGGATCGTTTTGAATGCATGCTCGTTTTCTATCACCATAGTAACTTTGTGCTGGCGAGTGTGATTGGAAGAAAGGTTGTGTGTCACTGACAAGTGCTAGGATGGCTCACATGAAATCGCCGATATTGGAAAAAATTTTGCGGTGCGGTGCCCTGAATTTGATCGCAATGAGATTTTCTAATCAAAATTGCCCTTAGTTGCAGTCGTCACATGAGAACGTATTTTAATATCAACATTTGGTTTACCCAAACAATGTTTCGAGAGTTGTGATCTAGAAACACTCGGTATATATAACTATCTTAACTCAGTTTTTGTCTTGTGAGCCCATTTTTTCCCTTGGTTACTTTGCTATGGTTACCTCCGCCGAGGAGGTTATGTTTTTGTCGTGTTTCTCTATTGATCTGTTATTCTGTTTGTCCGTCACCAAGATTAGTAAAAAAGTTATGGATGGACCTCTACGAAATTTGCAGGGATTGTTAGGCATGTTAACAGTAACAGATGACTAACTTTTGGTGAAAATCTGTTCTTCTGTCTATTTGTCTGTCTGCCTCTTTTTTCTTAAGGCCATAACTCGAAAAGTTATGGACGGATTTTCATGAAATTTATATGAGTTGTTGGGTAGGTATATTACAAAGAGTAAATGACCAAATTTTGGGGATGATTTGTTTGTTCGTTCGTTTGTCACTCTGTTTGATTTTATGCTTGTTAGCACAATAGCTCAATAAGTTATGGATGGATCTTTATGAAATTTACAGGAATTGTTAGTAATGTTGAAAGACAAATGATTTTGGTGATAATCGGTTAGTGTGTTTGACTTATGTTTATTATAATGTTTGTTAGCAACATAACTCGAAAAGTTATGAACGGATCTTCATGAAAATTAAGGGAATTGTTAATACTATCAAAAGGCCCAGAAGATAAGATTTTGGTGCTGATACGAAGAAAATCATAGTTTCAGAACCAATTTGAATTCCCCTCAAGGAGCGTAGGATGGGCCATAGGGTTAGGTTAGTTAGGTTCGCCCATGCTATGTTATGAGGTGCGGTGACCCCAGGGGCTCGTGTAGGTTACCTTAGCCATTAGCTAGGCTTTGGGACGTCTATCTTTCGTGCCCACGTTGCTTCCTTCCATTTTCATACTCCTACTTGCTCATGCTTTATGCTGATCTTTCTCTTCTTTCCGGACTTGCTGTTCCCATGCGTGTTGATCCTGTGCGGGAACAGCTTCGTGCATGGGTTCCCCGTATTTCTATCGTCATACTATATGTCCCTTGCTTCTTCCTCTGTTAGATCGCCATTGTTGTGGAGACGGAGGCTTAAACTACTGAATACATATAATCAATATTATAACCAATTTGAATCTTTCGTTAGCTACTGTTGCCATGCTTGGCAGAGGTATGCGCTCTCAGAGTGCTCTCTAGTTGTTTATTTTTCTTGTTCTACTCGTACATTTCGTACATTTCTACTCGTGATCTTTATGTTGACAAATGAAGTTTTGATATCAATGTTAAAATATTCTTTTTGCCATGTCGGTAGTCGCATTTCACGTTCATATTAGTAGTAAAAACATTTTTCTTCTGTCCATTCATAGTAACATACCGTATCTGTTTGTAATAAGAGCACGTACTAAACCCCTCAGGGGCGTGGGATGAGCTCTGGGTTGGGGTTAGGTTCACTCATCCTATGTCATGGAGCGCTGTCCCCCCACGATGACCCCATTGGTTAGCTTGTTATTATATAGATCAGTTTAAGCCTCCCGACTCCAACACAAAGTAGATGTTCTAAGAGGGGAAAAGAAAGTGACATATAGTGTGCCGAAGTAACCATGCACGTGGGTGTTGAACTGTTTCCTCGGAGGATCAACGCGAATGGGCACAGCAAATCGAGAAAGAGGAGGAAGAACAGAGGAAACCTCCATCAGTAGGAAAATGAAACTGGAAGAAAGCATAGCTAGCACAAAGGAGAGATGCCCCGTTGGTCTAGCTGTGGTAACCTACAGGGTTCCCCTGGAGGCTCTGCTCCCCATATCATAGGAAAGGCGAATCTAAATATTATAATCTAATCCTATGGTCTGTAACCCATTCTGTGCCCCCTGAGGAGAAGAGTTGACTTAGCCTTAGACAGACCTTCGGGACGTCTTTTCTTCGTGCCCACTTCGCTTCCTTCCATTTGCTCACTCCTAATTACAACTTCGTGTTTTTTCTTTCCCGATTTACTGTGCTCATGCGCGGTGATCCTGTGTCTAAACACATTCTCGCGTGGGCTGTTCCTTCTTTCCTTTCCTTATTGGTGCGCCTTTATTGTAGCGACGGAGGCTTAAACTCAATGTAATAAAACTCGTGAAGCACCCTAACTCTGAGAACGCCTATCTCGGCAGAGCAAGGCAATGATAACGAAAATGCGAATTGGTTCTGAAACAGGAATTTCCTTTTCATCATCTCTAAAATTTGATCTTTTGCGTCTGTTCACCTCAATAACAGTTCCTGGAGTTTTCTTACAATTGAGTTATCTTGGTGACGGACACACTCCGGCAAAAACATAACCAACATGGCGGAGAGCCGGAGATATTACTTTTGACAATAATAAAGGCGGTATTTTCTGCTAACTATTTCCATGGTAACGTTGGCGTTGCCTTGAAGAATGTTTGGGCCACACAGCAAGGGTCGCGCTAATGCGTCGCTTATCGATATTATCATCATCATCATTTACTTAGTTCATGTTAGCACCATTTACCTACAAATGTTAACTATCAATAGTATTAGCAAAACTTCAGTCCCAACAGAAAGGTTTTATCACCAGGTTCTGAAAGCGATGAGTCACCGCAACTGGCGAGCCCAGGTTATCGATATCACCTTCCCCGCCAGTGAGGGTCCTGCTGGGCTGCAGCCTGCGCTCGAGCGCATCTGTGACGAGGCTTGTGCTGCTGCCAAAGATGGCTACCAGCTCCTGATCCTGTCTGACCGTGCTGTGGGTGCTGACCGGTGAGTGTGGTGTGTTTGCCCGTGCTGTGGGTGAGTGTGGTGCGTTCTGTCTGTGCTGTGGGTGCTGACCAATGAGTGCAGTTCGAAATTTTTTGTTTGCTGTGGCATACCCACAAAAACCAAGATTTGACCTGTGTGAAGGGTGTAGTCTTACAAGAGGATTTCTACGATGAGCAAGCACTGTAATACTAGTACGCCATTGAAGATATGACCCACTATTTGTGTCTACAGAGTTGCTGTGAGTGCCCTCATGGCTCTGGGTGCCACCCATCATCATCTCATTGAGAAGCGCCAGCGCATGAAGGTCGGGCTCATCCTGGAGACTGGTGAAGCGAGGTTAGTTCTAGTTTTACATTAGAAATCAAAGTGTTGGTTTTAGAGCTGTGATAACTTCCAAATCTTGCTGTCCTAAATTAGAAGCTTCTAGCAAATTCTCCTCAAACGTTAATGTTTTTCGTATATTTCGTCCTCCCTGAGTGTAGTGAGTAGAGTGGACCGGAAAGCTGAGTTCTTTTATCTTGCGGGGAGTGAGACTTTCAGAGAGACTCATAGGTCACTGTAATCCAGTTAATATATATGTACAAATATTATCCTTTGTTAAGTTAGCCCCTGTTCCATGTATGCAAGATTGAAACCTTACGCTGTTTTAGGTGAATTAGCCGTGTACTTTGTTGTGTTTGCCGTAGCGAGAGCCTCTAGTACTCTACTGTAATGCTCCTTTTCTTCTCAATAGTTGAAGTGGCCCCCGCTCGTCTGTGTTTTGCTTCCCACCTCACTCCATCGTTATTAAATACGTAGTGAAATCAATGGCTGCGTGATTAACAACTCCTACTCTCACCTGGCTGTGTTATTGTGCTATGAGGGTTCTCAATTCTACTGTATTCCTGCGGAAAAAAAAACTTTGTAGCGAGGTAACACAGCCTGGTGTTAATAGGGTTAACTTCGGTAATGCTTTCAGGACGCGTTTCTTTCGAGTCCTCTTGTCTTCCTTCGTTTTCCTCCTTCCTCTATCAATCGTTGCTTTCTTCTCCCACTGCTTTCTCGAATCGTTCGTTGATCCTCCGTGATGGGTTCCTAATTTATTTATGGATTACAGGTCCATAAAGGGACATAGGATGGGCTGTAGCCTGTAGGGTTAGGTTACATAGGTTCACACACATGTTATGGGGACCAGCGATCCCAAGGGGACTCTGTAGGTTACTTTGCCGTAAGCTAGGCCTCCGGGACGTCTGTATTTCGTGCCCACTTTTGCTTTCTTCCGGTTTCATACTCCTACTGATGTCGCTTTCTTCTGTCTTTCTTCTTTTTCCCGACTTGCTGTTCCCATGTGCGTGGATCCTGTGTGAGAACACTCTCGTGCATGGGTTCCACGTTTGCCTTTGCATGCTATATTCCCTTTATTTCCCTTTTCTGGAACAGCTTAGTGCTGATTTAGGGAGGCTTGAACTATCTTATATAGCTACATTCCTTTTTCTTCTGAAAACTTCATTCGAGTTGCTGGAGAGGCTTAATCTTTTCTGTACAAACCTCTGCTCTCTCGCTGCAAGGGTTTCTTCTCGAAGGAGTAAACTAAGACAAAGAACCCTTTAAGCAAAATAACTCTGAATAGGGTTATGCTAACATCTTAAATAGTATTAATAGCGGTATTACATTGCAGGGAAGTGCACCACATGTGCGTCCTCATTGGCTACGGTGCGGATGCCATCTGTCCCTACCTCGTGTTTGAGACGATGGCCACTCTCCGAGCGGAGGGGGTGCTGCCTGGTGACCTCGATGACCACACCATTTTTACAGTGAGTGTGTAACAATCGCTGGTTTGGATATGTCTGGTTACATCAGGGCGATATTGAAGCTATTTCAACCGTAACGTTTGCGTTCAACATCTCTTTTATTGGATTTTTCCAGTGTTTATCGTTTATGTACCTATGGTGTCGCCTTTTCATTGTTTGGCTGCAGTGTAAAAATTTTGTAATCAAAGAGTTTAACAGTACTAATAATTAGTCTATTAATTATTGACGGATCTTGTGAGACCGTGATATGCCTATGTGTACAAACTTATCACATTCACAGAGGACGTACTGGCTCTATTGAACAGTTCGTTCCTTTTCTTTTACCTACAATAACTAAGTTGCGATATGTTTCACTTCCTTCTTTCTTCCGACTTTCCACTCTAGCTCTCTTTGATTATGTCGATGCATGGATCTTCCTGTGTCGACTTAAGCCACTACATATCCCTTCTTTTTCTGTCGCGTTACATTATTTAGACCACAAGCTAACATACTCGTATAACGATCGTATGTTTTCGAATCACCAGGAGATACTTAATCATCATTCTCTCTTCTACAAGTATACTTACAGTAATTGTTACCAATCGTCAGAACTACGGCGCTGCGATGGACCGCGGACTCTCCAAGGTGATGGCCAAGATGGGCATCTCAACGCTCCAGTCCTACAAAGGCGCCCAGATTTTCGAAGCCGTGGGCCTGTCTGCAGAGATCATCGACAAATGTTTCAAGGGGTCCGCATCGCGTCTGGGGGGCGTAACAATGGCCATGGTGGCGGAGGAGCAGTTCGAGCGCCACCTGCTGGCGTACGGGGAGCATGAGTGCGACACAATGACTCTGCGTAACCCCGGCTACCTCCACTGGCGCGCTGGTGGCGAGAAGCACGTCAACGATCCTGATTCTGTCGCACATCTTCAGGTGCGTGCGGCTATTGAGTGCTTTGATCTGTTGTAGTTAGCTAAGTATTTATATTCGCTTTGTTGTCCTTCACAATGTGAGAGGATCAGTAGGAGATGTGAGCTTCGTCCCTTAAGTACGTCAGGTGACGCTCAGGTTTTGGGCGTCAGCGTTTTTGACTTGCAAATTCTACAGCAAAGTCACTTACCTAACCACCAATGGGGAGGTGTTGGGGGTGTAGTTGAAGTCGCAGTTGTCGTAATTGAGGCTTCCGTTTTGGCTGCTGTCACTGCGATAACCTGTTGTTGAGTGCAGCCGTGCTCTTCTTTGGGAATTTATCTGCAGCACTGATCAGTCCACTGACTTCAGTTGACTTCACTTTTACCTGCTTCTACGCGATGATGCGCCAGACCTGCGCTGCTGAAAAGACGTCAGCCACGCTTGCTATGAAATTTCCACATAATAATCGTACTAACTTATATTTTATACCTGCACCCTTGCGGCAAAATAAAGAATTTCAATGCATCTTGAACATTATAATAGTGAGTAAAATTCTTTATACTAACCGCAATATTAGAAGCCGCGCACATTTCCTAACTTGCTGTAGAGTTTGATAATGTACGCACTTCACGCTGGCGCCAGCTCTGATATAGCTATTGAAGGAGCTTCTTTTTTCCCTTCCCGAGACGTTAGATCCCATGTTGGGCACTTGCGTGCTCAAACTTTCCTTCCCTTCCGAAACACCCAAGGTTACCTTTGTTATACAGATTGGGGCTTTTTTTTTTGTGATAATTTACTTTTTATCATATTGTCATGCGAAACTGTGTTCTTGTTTTCTCTTCTCTACATACGGATCCCTGTCATACTCTGTGTTTTCTTTCATGCTCAGCCTATCGTATAGATAAGTTTGATACGCTACAGGGTCTTTCCCTGTTTTTTTTAATGCAAAACTGTCTTCTCAGGATTAAATTACGTAGGGTAACATGTCTAGTACCCGTCCACCATGCTAGTAGCCGTCCACTTGTCTTTAAAAACTTCCTCTGTGAAAACTAGGAGTACTAGAAAGCCGTACATAGTCTTAAACTGTAGGGTACTACTTAGCTCACATCTTAAGCCTATATAGGTACTGCTTTCTAGCACTGCTAGTTTTCACACAAGAAGTTTTTAAAGCCAAGTGGACGGCTACTAGCATGTTGGACGGGTATTAGACATGTTACCCTATAGCTCACGTCTACGCAAGCTGTGTTCAGCTTGTAGTCTTTAAAAATAATAAGTATCATGCGGAATGATGCTACGCGTTTTTTCCCTCCGGCTGTAATGCTGCACAAAACCAACAGGAAGCTTCGCGCAGCAACAACAAGAACGAATACGAGAAGTTCTTGGAGCACACGATGAAGAGCGTCCGTGAGTGCACCCTCAGAGGTCAGCTCGAGCTCAACACCGTCGACAACCCAATTGATATCGAGGAGGTGGGACCTTTTTTTTACATTATTCTACTAATTTCAAATTAGACCGGAGGAAGGTATTAATTATTTAATACTAGAACATGCTTCTTGGGGGTATAGGATGGGGTCACAGGGCTGGGTTTGTTAGGCTCCCCCTCTCTGTTATTGGGAGTAGCGCTCCCAGGAGGACCCTATACGTTATCTTAGCTAAGCCTTTCGGGTATCTTTATTTCGTGCGCACTTCCTTCTACCTTCATAGGCTATTTGCTCCTACTGATGCTGCTTTTTCTCTGTCCTTCCTCTTCTTTCGCAATTGTCTGTTCACATGCGCGGTGCCTCCTTCATGGGTTCTACGTTTCTCTTGACGTTCTTTGTTTCCTTTCTTCTCCTCTTTGGATTCTGTGGGTAGTGAGGCTCAAACTAGGAGAACACTACTAACGAGACTATTCAATATCATAATTAGGCCATAGAAACGTCAAACTAAGGGGTTCCCGCCGCTCTATTTTTATGAGAATTTGCTTAAAACTTACACACAAAACTAGAAGAGAAAGATAATACAAGCATAGATAACAGAAACCATTGCCTGGTCTATGCATCTGTTGATGCGATGCTATACTGAGCACAGAATGAGAGCAGAAAATTGCATTTTTAACTGTAAATAATTTTAATTTTTTGCCGTTGGATTGCAGCAAGTTTTTGTACTTCATACAGGATCATAATTATAGTATTTCTAAGCATATTGTACCTTATGTGGTGCATAGCAAACTGAGTTATTTTTCCGGGAAACGCGCAAGATTAAATAGTACATTGAAGGGTTATGCTAGCAGAAGTATTCCCCTGCCAGTCCTCACTGTTGATTGATTCTATAACTCTTATCTTTTTGTAAACTAACCCGAAAGTCTTTCTTCTTCTGTTATGCCTTTTTACATTAGGTTAAACGAAATAAAATATCTGTAGACTTTGTGCACTTGTACTGAACGTTTTTTCTTCAGGTGGAAGCTGCATCAGAAATCGTGAAGAGGTTCGCTACTGGGGCCATGAGCTTCGGGTCCATCTCTATGGAGGCCCACAGCACCCTGGCTATTGCTATGAACCGTGTGGGCGGCAAGTCCAACACGGGTGAAGGAGGTAATGTTCTCACACGGTGTCCTTCTTGTCCAGTATGGTGACTTTGCGCCTAATTATTTTTTTCGGCTGCACCCGGAGTTGTCTTCGCCATCCTGAATTGTTTCTTCAGTTAGGGCCGAAGTTATCTATCGCTTCTTATATTAGGTTTAAATTATATGGTGAGTTACTCTCGGAATGATTCCTAAGTTAGGTTATGCGATATTGGGTTCAGGCAATTTTTGTTAATACGTACGCTGAGTGTCAGGCACAGGGTGCCGTCTGATACTGCGATTTAAAGTTTGCGTTATGAAGAAATAGTTGAAAGCGATACTATTTTCGTCGCTTGCACTTGTGATACCACAAGTGCCGTCCTGAGTGATTTGTCAAACTTAGGATTCTTGCACACCGCGTCCAAACTATCAAACCGTTCACCGTCAGAGTTGAATATATTCCTAGTGCACGGGCCTTACACTTGAAAAACTAATATCCTGGGCTGTGATTCAAGTCGTACTATTGCATTTGCTGCTAGGTGGGCACAAACACTCAATAGGCGGTGCTAGTGTAACTAGGGAAACTCATACTATTGCTGAGTTTACTAGATGAGGTCCGTAACCACTACACGAACCAGAGCAATATATACGTAGGTTATACTATGGAAACTAGCAACTTCATTACTATTATTGCTAGGTGAGGATCCTGAGCGCTACACGAACCAGGACCCCAACAACAACCGCCGCTCCGCCATCAAGCAAGTGGCCAGCGGCCGCTTTGGCGTCACGGCGTCGTACCTCGCCAACGCTGACGAGCTGCAGATCAAGATGGCCCAGGGCGCTAAGCCGGGCGAGGGAGGAGAGCTGCCTGGCTTCAAGGTTCGTTTTTTCTTTATTAGTAATTTGTGAACAACAACATTGTCATGCCATTTTTTTTAGAATATTCAAGTCTCTTCTTTTTTTTAAGCTGCATTGTTACTCTCAATTTTAAATACTATCGAGTGGAACGATGCAGTTGCACCGAGAGCAACCAGATGTTCACCTGGAACGTTCTCTTTGCTTCAGGTCTCTGAAGGCATTGCCAAGACCCGCCACTCCGTGCCTGGCGTGGGTCTCATCTCACCGCCTCCCCACCACGACATCTACAGTATTGAGGATCTTGCGGAGCTCATCTACGATCTCAAGTGCTCCAACCCAAGCGCTCGAATCTCCGTCAAGCTCGTGTCTGAAGTTGGTGTTGGAGTTGTGGCTTCAGGTGTTGCCAAGGTCTGTACGCGTATGGGGTTATGTTGGGAAAATAATGGAGTAGCTATCTGTCAAAGTGGGCAAGGATGTGTTAGCTAAATTTGTTAACATGCAGACTGTAAGATCCTCGTGTTGCTTGCAGGGTAGAGGGAGTTTGATGGTGGCGACGTTTGTTGACAGTTTTACGTAGTCCTAAAGATACGTGGCCAGTGCGACACGTAACTAAGATGGCAGCAACTGATGAAAATATAACAAGTGGTGCCGTCTATTATAGTTCTTTGATGAGACAGCTGGCTATAAACGAACGCCCTCAGGCGCATGCCCAGAGGGGAGGAACTGAGGCCCAGGCTCCGCCCCTCTGATATTTATTGCAATTGTCAAGGTAAAATGAAGTAAAAAAAATAAATGTAGTGACAACATCGACAGATAATATAAAAAAAATTGTGGAAAAGTGATACTTGGCGTCATCTTTTGAAGATATTAACAAGAAATGAGCAAAAAGTCTTCAAGTGCATTATCTGTTGAGGACTTCATCTACTAATAAAAAACAGGGAAGCAGAGGCGCTATCTATTGGCGATATTGACTGTAGCTTGTGAAAAAGTGCAACTGTCACAGTACGAGGAATTAGCAGCGAGACCTTTTCCATGTAAACGAGACCCAGTGGGGTTTTCCATGGAAATATTGTACATTAAACTCGTATAGCTCAAGTCTCGTAGCTTTATAATATTGTTAATATTTGCCGTATAGGGTAAGGCGGAGCACATCACGATCTCTGGTCACGACGGCGGCACTGGCGCCAGCAGCTGGACTGGAATCAAGAATGCTGGGCTGCCTTGGGAGCTGGGCATCTCTGAGACTCACCAGACCCTGGTGCTGAACAACCTGAGGTCTCGAGTGGTGCTGCAGGCTGATGGACAGATCAGATGCGGTGAGTTGGTCAACAGATCAGATGCAGTGAGTTGGTCAACAGATCAGAAGCGGTGAGTTGGTCAACAGATCAGATGCGGTGAGTTGGTCAACAGATCAGATGCGGTGAGTTGGTCAACAGATCAGATGCGGTGAGTTGGTCAACAGATCAGCTGCGGTGAGTTGGTCAACAGATCAGATGCGGTGAGTTGGTCAACAGATCAGCTGCGGTGAGTTGGTCAACAGATCAGCTGCGGTGAGTTGGTCAACAGATCAGCTGCGGTGAGTTGGTCAACAGATCAGCTGCGGTGAGTTGGTCAACAGATCAGCTGCGGTGAGTTGGTCAACAGATCAGATGCGGTGAGTTGGTCAACAGATCAGAAGCGGTGAGTTGGTCAACAGATCAGATGCGGTGAGTTGGTCAACAGATCAGCTGCGGTGAGTTGGTCAAGAAATCAGATGCAGTAAGGTGCAGGCAGGGACCCCTCGAGGGGCCCAGAGGATGAGCCATAGGTACGATTAGTTAGGTTCGCCCATCCTATGTTATGAGATGCAGCGCTACCAGGAACGTGTTGCAATCAGACGCCGGTGTTACTCTCTGTGTTACCCGTGTAGTACTGAATGCGACGTGCGAACTCAGCGCCCTACCTTACCTTGAGTTACCTTGAGAGTCTTCGGAAGAAGTCCGGGTGACGTTTCTCACATCACCTCACGTGTATGGAGTCACTCAGCTGGGTGTCTTCTGTGGTGCCGCAGTTTGAAACCAAAGAGAGAGCCAGCAGCGAATTATCTCCACAGTGCACGTAACCGCTGACCGCTGGTCTATCTGGTATTCTTCTTAAATGTGATTGTTATGTGGCAGCCACTAACAAAGTGTTACGGAATTTTCGGCAAGCTTGAACATATACATTTTTGGTGTAGCCTTATTTGGCTGTATTTTAGGAAACCAAATTTGAAAAAACTACGCAAAAGTGCTCCAATAGCTAGAGTTCAAGTAATATATGGCAGTCATACATATATTATACCAATTATTGAGTATCAAAGTTAATGTTTGTCAACAAAGGCGATGTTACCCTGCTAATAACCCTGCAATTTTGGAGGGTTGCTGTCGGTGTTACCCAACCTGTGTTGCATTGGAGGCCGGCGCACGTGTAGCGCCGGTGACACCGGAGACCTGTTTGCCACACGCCTCTGAAGAACCATGTAGATTACCTTAGTCTTAGCCAGACCTTCCTGACGCTTTTCCTTTGTGTCCACTTCCCTCTTTTCCACCATTCGTACTTGTATTACGGATGCCATACCTTGTACTTCCTTTCCCGACTTTTTCTTATGCGTTTTGATCGTGTGTGGGTACACCCTTGTGCATGGGTTTCCATTCCTGTCAACAGTCTATAGGTTCCCTGTTTATCCTCTGTGTGATTGCCTTTGTAGTAGCGACGGAGGCGTAAACTATTCACTATACCTAACTAACTGCAGGTAGAAATGTTATAGTGTGTGAACACCGTAATCTATCGTACTGTAGAATTTCGTAGCACTTAAGCGGTCCGTATCCCGATTACTCTCCAGGTTTCGATGTCGTCGTCGCCGCTATTTTGGGCGCGGACGAATTCGGCTTCAGCACAGCGCCCCTCATCGTCATGGGCTGCACGATGATGCGCAAGTGCCACCTCAACACCTGCCCCGTGGGGGTCGCTACTCAGGACCCCGAGCTACGGAAGAAATTTGAGGGCAAGCCTGAGTATGTCGTCAACTATCTCTTCTTGTTGGCTGAAGAAGTAAGTGACGAAAGTGTAACTTTTCTAGTATAATCTATTTTGCCCACTTACTAAATACATTGATTTTATATGCGTAAATGGTAGACATTATTTGCTAGCGCGGCAATTTTAATCCACATTGTCCCCGTAATGTCCGAAACTCTGCTAAAAAGTACCCCTTAAAAAGTCTTTTACACTTAATTTGAACGTCTCCAAATCCACTCTGTTCACAGCGATGTATTCCACGCCAGCACAGATTAATGGGTGACACCCTTACTGAACCGACGAGTTTGATCACTAAATACACTACGGCTGATGAAGACGTAATGAATAGCCTGATTACTACTGAGACTAAGGCAGGAATTGCAGTAAGGGTTAATGCATTTAGCGTGGGTGCAAGAAAATTTCACCGCAGTGACAATGTTAGCTATACGAGTCGCAGAACACATTAGGAGACTGTGTGTGGCAGCGCTATATTGCCTAAGCTATTCCACCCAACATTTTTTTTTCTTGAGAAAGGTAGGATAGTCTGCCCCGTAAGACTTGGCGATGCGACTTCCAATAAGTCTCTTACTAAATCTGAGATTGCCTAGTCACCACCAGACTTGAATAGTGGAGCATGAAACAATCTCTGCAACTTGGAGTTTGCCTATAGCTCTAAAGACAAATGTTAAGGCTTTACTTAACCGACAGTAGTGCGCCAAGCAGAAGCGAACTCCGATGGCTGATTTACTTGGTATATATAATATGTTTCATGTTTTTTTTCGCGAGTGGAGTCTAATATGATATGAAAAATACAATAGCTACGAGTTAAATTTTTTATTACCAGATGGTATTATCTGGATTTCAGCGAGTTTTTGCATGCTTATGAGATAGTAGCTCTGTCTCTGATGTGTTATGCTTATTTTTATGTTGTATTATGCTACTCTGCTTGATAAATGTAGGGAAACGTGGGGCAGGTCGCCTATGTACTTTTTCAAAAGCGCGCAGAGGGTCATAGTTAATCGATAGAGGCCTCATTCTTGTATAATATGATAGGACGCCTACACTAACAAGTGACATTGAAGCACGGCAGAGGTAAAATAGTTGAAATTTTGAAAACAGGCGTTTTGCCCCGAACCTAGTGTCTCCATTAAAACATAACCACTATAAGATCAATTGCAAGAACCTTTGAATTGTTGTAAACCTATTAGAAAACGTAATATTTTTATAAATATTCATGATATAAACAAGCCAAAGTAGCTATTTCCTACGTAACAGAAATATTGTGAAAAACACAAAAGCACTTTTTACGCGCGAAAACATGTGCGCGGTCGTAACTTACCTCAACAACCTCACTCAGCCACACCCTTTCACCCAGTGGTGCGCAGCGGGTTCCCGGACCGTTACATGTTGTGACAAGTGGTTACGAACGCACTAACTCTTGCTAGTTATGAAAAGGCGCTTTGCCCCAGGGGCGCGCTGCCCCACGTTACCCTAATTAGCAATTTGAATGTTGCCATAGATTTATATAGAGTAACTTATATGTCTTTGCTATCGTACTGGCAGTTCACTTGGTGCATTAGTCTGTTCAGCTTTTCAGAAGCTATGGTAGTCTCTTGATATATTTTATGTCGTATCAATAGTTTAATAAAGGAATATATCCCCTGTATTAAGATTACGAGATGCTGAATAGCTCTTGGCCTTCTAGGCTTTGTATAAAACAGTCAAGGACTGTTACGTCGGAACGACGTTTGTTCATTCTGAGTTTCCGCGAAGTAACAGCAAAATCCATAATATTTTTATTTGCTCGTTTCCAGGTCCGGAAACACATGGCATCCATGGGCATCCGCAAATTCCAGGAACTCGTCGGCCGAACGGACTTACTGTCTGTCCGCAAGTCCCAAATCAGTAAGGTAAACACACTGGACTTCTCCGCCATCCTCAAAAATGCCCTGACGATTCGCCCTGGCACTAACATCGTTGGGGGCTCCGTGGCCCAGGACTTCGAACTGGAAAAACGCCTCGATCAGACACTCATCGAGAAATCGGCTGGCATTCTGGACGGTACTGAAACCTCTCTCGACATTAACATGGAAATCCACAATGAATGTCGAACGTTCGGTGCTACTCTTTCGTATCACATTGCCCTCAAGTACGGTGATGGTGGACTTCCTGATGGCACTAACATTAACATTTCCCTCAAGGGATCGGCTGGTCAGAGTTTCTGCGCCTTCTTGGCTAAGGGAGTTCATGTCACATTGGAAGGTGACGCCAACGACTATGTTGGCAAAGGATTGTCTGGTGGCGAAGTGGTGATTTATCCTCAGAAGGATCTTCCAGAAGATTTCAAGACTGATGTTAATGTCATCGTTGGCAACGTTTGCCTGTACGGCGCCACAAGTGGTCAAGCCTTCTTCCGTGGTGTCGCTGCCGAGAGGTTTGGTGTCAGAAACTCCGGTGCTGTTGCCGTTGTGGAGGGTGTGGGCGACCATGGCTGTGAGTACATGACTGGAGGAGTAGTTGTCATCCTAGGCATCACTGGCCGTAACTTCGCTGCCGGCATGTCTGGTGGAATTGCCTACGTTTATGACAAAGACCTCAAGAAGAAGTGCAACATTGCCATGGTTGAGCTCCTGCCTCTAGAGAAAGAGGAAGATCTGCAGTACGTCGAAGACTTGCTCAAGAAATTCAATGAAAAGACTGGTTCTCTTGTTGCTGAGGAAATCCTGAGCGATTGGCCTGCTAAAGCTGCTAACTTTGTAAAGGTATTCCCGTACGAGTATCAGAGAGCCTTGCGGCAGCTGGCAGAACGTGAGGCCCAGAAAGAAGAAGAAAAGTCTCCTGCAAAAGAATCGCCGAAAGAGCCGGCAGTGCAAGACATTGAGGACACCGTCGCTGATGCTCAGAAACCCCTAGACAAAACTCGAGGCTTCATGAAGTACAAACGTCAAACAAAGCCCTACAGAGACGCCGGTACTCGTCTGGAAGACTGGAATGAGATCTACGACCACAAGGGCGTTCGCAAAGGCCTCAGGACCCAGGCCGCTCGCTGCATGGACTGCGGCGTGCCCTTCTGTCAGTCTTCTCAGGGTTGCCCTCTTGGCAATATCATTCCCAAGTGGAACGATCTCATCTTCAACAACAACTGGCACGAGGCTTTGCTGCAGTTGCTTCAAACCAACAACTTCCCCGAGTTTACAGGTCGAGTCTGCCCAGCACCTTGTGAGGGAGCATGCGTTCTGGGCATCAATGAATTGCCTGTGACCATTAAAAACATCGAGGTTTCCATCATCGACCATGCCTTCGAGCAGGGTTGGATAAAACCTGAAATTCCCGAGTGCCGAACTGGCAAAAAGGTTGCAGTGGTGGGCTCAGGCCCGGCTGGTCTTGCTGCGGCTCATCAGCTCAATAAGGTGAGTAGATAAAGGCCCCTCTTAGGGGGGCTTAGGATGTGCTGTAGGGTTAGGTTTGGTAGGTTCATCCATCCTGTTATGCAGATCAGTACTCCAAGGTGGTCCCCTTAGGTTACCGTGTAGCTAGGCCTTCGTTGCTTCTGTATTTCACGCTCATTTACTTCCTTCCATCGTCCATACGGAGCCCTCAGGGGTACATACCGGCGAGCCCTTCCCCTGTCAGGGTATATATAAATATACTTATAAATGTCACAGATCAATTGTCCCACTCGCACCTGGAAATATCCAGGAAGGCAGCTCACAGTCTTACCCTTTTTTCGAGTTGTATAAATACAGTAGGTGGTCCGCGGGATACGAACCTGGGACCTCATGCATAGCGACATTTATTGGGTAGTATTTATTTCGCGATGACTGTGAGCTTCCATATAAGAGGTAAGCGCTGCAAGTTAAATCCTCACTGTAGAGATGCGGGGCAGGCTGCAGTACTCCGCGTACTGCATGCTTGCCTTTTTGCATTCTCAGTGCTGGTCTTGCAGTTGCGCCTCGCTATGNGACTGTGAGCTTCCATATAAGAGGTAAGCGCTGCAAGTTAAATCCTCACTGTAGAGATGCGGGGCAGGCTGCAGTACTCCGCGTACTGCATGCTTGCCTTTTTGCATTCTCAGTGCTGGTCTTGCAGTTGCGCCTCGCTATGAATGAGGTCCCAGGTTCGTATCCCGCGAACCACCTACTGTATTTACATATAAATATATATGGGCGTCACTTACCCTGAGGCAAACCGGAGTGCCTTTTCCGCAGGAGATGGGGCAGCTGGCGCAGTTCCTGCTGAGATTAGTTTATATAGGTTTGTATGTTCTCTAGACTTCCTCTTCTGTTCCGCTAGGTGAGCCGCCGAAGCAACTCACCACATGGAATAAGACCCCTATCTGCTCCCGTGTGGGGGGGGCATCGAAGGCACCCACCGCGCGAGTGTTTTCTTTACTCTGTCTCCTTCTCTTTCCGTTCAGCCGAGCCGTGCAGGGTTGGAGATGCTTTGCGCCTTGTTTCCCGCAGTAGTAGCGCCAGTAGACTTTCTGGCAGGAATGCTGAGATGAAACATCCATATACTGATGCGACATAATAAACTGAGTCTCACTGTTTGGATCACGCTGTATGGCATGAGTGCAGTGGTAAAATCAGTAATGTAATAAATAATAAATTCTGTTGCGGATTATTTGATGTTTTTTTCCTCTGTTCTGCCTCACCTTTCTGCTCCCATGCGCGTTGGTCCTATGTGGGATTACTTACCTTTGTACGTTTTCTTACAGCTGTTGGCATATTAATTTATCTAGTTAATCCAGTTCTGAATATTTCCCTATATTTTATTGCGTGAAATGGCCATTTCCTTTGGAGGGGTAATGCAGTATTTTTTAATTTCAATTAAATATGCCGTCCAGTAAATTTTTTTTTTTAGCCTTTGAGTACCTATTAGCTGTCTCATGTGATGTGTGCGGGCTGTTGAGCAAGCTCCTTTTCATGATTCCGGTATTGTACACTGGACTTGAATTTCCGTTTGATCTTACAGGCGGGCCATAGCGTCACAGTGCTAGAACGCAACGACCGCATTGGTGGTCTCCTTCAGTACGGCATCCCCACCATGAAGCTCAGCAAAGAGGTTGTCCAGCGACGAGTACAACTTCTTACTGATGAAGGGATCGAGTTCAAAACCAACACGGACGTTGGCCGCGACGTGAGCGCCAAAGAGCTGCGCGACTCCCATGACGCAGTCGTCCTCTGTATGGGTGCCACCTGGCCACGAGACCTGCCTATCACCGGCCGCTCCCTAAACGGTATCGAGTTCGCTATGACATTCCTGGAGACGTGGCAGAAGAAGCAGATGGGTAACTCCATAGACACGGAACGCATCACGGCGCGGGACAAGAATGTTATTGTTATCGGTGGAGGCGATACTGGGTGTGACTGCATCGCTACCTCCCTGCGCCAGGTCAGTGCTGCATTTTACCGTGTTTGATTTTACTCTTTAGATTCGTTTGTGAGTTTGACATAAATTCCTTAAAGATAGTCTGTTGATGTTTGGGCGATGTGTCGTACATAGGCTCCCTAAACTTGTTGGACATGAATGTGGTTGTTGGACGCACTTGTGTGCTAAGGCCACATTATTCCCTAATGTAAACCCCTATGTCTCGTCAGAGGAGCACTATTAATTCCTTCCAGAAAAAGTTTTTTCATTCCCCGTACTTGTTGCGGAGCTAAAGCTAGACACGTCCTCTTTGGTTGTTGTGTGCGCCGCTGCTCTTGTGGTTGAGAGACGCTCTCATTTTTCCTATTTTGCAATTTGTTTCAGGGAGCAAAGACCATCACAACATTTGAAATCCTGCCTCAACCTCCTCCGTCTCGAGGCCGTGACAATCCTTGGCCGACCTTCCCTCGAGTGTTCAAAGTGGACTATGGCCATGAAGAAGTGCAGCTCAAGTGGGGCAAGGACCCTCGCCAGTACAGCACTCTTACCAAGGTTAGGTGATGTCCAGTCTTTCCGTAACTTGCACTGTGATTACTTTTCGGCTGCTACTTTTGTGTTTAATCGACGCGTAATACCTTACCCGATATTACTTTAGGTACCGTGAGATTGGGTACGGTTTCTTCTGGCTAGGTTAAGTTAGCTTGCATGAGGCTCATTGATTGATTACGTTAGGCATATCTCCGCCCGACTAGGCTAACTTACCTTAGGTTAATTTCCAATTACGTTAAAAGATTGTGCATATTATAACATACAAACACTGTTATTATAACTGCTAAGGGACTACTGATACAAGGTACTCGTACGGTCAGGATCAGTAAATAATCAGTCGTTCTCGATGACACCGACTGACATCTATTGATTATATATTGGGCAATTATTACTTGATGAAGAGGCTCATTCCCAGCGATAAGATGAAGTCCAGGCCTTAACTCTCTCTGTGCCACAAATGGACAGGCTTGGACACAAGTACAGAACAGTCGATTTGAGGATGCCCTTGGTAGGAGAGGTCATTAATAGTTTTCATGTGTCTCCCTTGAAGGAATTCTTGGATGACGGCTCCGGCAACGTGAAGGGGGTCAAAACGGTGCAGGTGGAGTGGACCAAAGATGAAGCTGGGCGGTGGAAGATGGATGAGGTAGAAGGCACGGAGAAGGTAAGCATGTTGTCATAGCACGAGTTGTGCCTATACCTAGTTGGCCTCTTATTCAGGCGAACTATTTGTGTTAACAATCCTTGTAGTAAATATTCGATAGCTGTAGACTAAGCAATCTTATTATCTTGTTCATTCATGCCGTGTTCTAACTACAAAAAAAAAAAACCCAGGGGCATAGGATGGATCATAGGCCATAGGGATAGCTTAGTTGGGTTCGCCCATCCTATGTTACGGTTCGCGGCGGCCCCAGGGGCTCGTGTAGATGACCTTAGCCGTTAGCTAGGCCTTTGGGACGTCTATCTTTTGTGACCACTTTGCTTCTTCCATTTTTATATCCTACTTGCTCATGCTTTATTCTGATCTTTCTCTTTTTTTCCTTATTGCTGTTCTCATGCGTGTTGATCCTGTGTGGAAACACCTTCGTGCATGGGATCCCCATATTTCTATTGTCCTACTATATGTCCCTTGCTTCTTTCTCTGTTAGATCGCCGTTGTAGTAGAGACGGAGGCTTAAGCTACTCAATATAATAATAATAATAATAATAATAATAATCAGGGTTGGCTGGTTTAAACCAAATAAAAAAAAAACATGGTATAAACCAACCGAAAAATAACGGGAAAACGTTTTTTATTCAACTTTTTTTGTTTCCATTCATAAACATTGCAAAATAAACAGTTTTACTGCTAGAAGCTATCAAGTTTTATTCACAGAACTGTAAGGATGAGTTTCAGTTCAAAAGTTGAAATGAAGAGACTGAGATTGTTGATGATTAGCTAGCTACATGTCTACAGAGTAGAAAACCCTTTAAATGTTGGATAAAATTCTTAGAACTCTGAAAAAAACAGCAAAATATAAAAACAAACCAGAAAACCGCTTTTTTTGCCTTAACCAAAAAACCATGGTTTTTGCCAACCCTGATAATAAAATAAATAACTACAAAAACGCGTCCAAAATTTTTACAATTTAGACTTTATTTCGAGTCATGCTCCAGTGTAAGAGCTGGATAAATTAAATTTTATTTCGATTTATGTCCCACTTTTAGAACTGTATAATGTTCCAAAGGAAAACGCATGAAATGAAAACTAAGTGTAATTTGACAATAAAAATAATCACGACGCCATATGAATGGATAGCCTACCGTTCTGCCTGGTATGTCTGTTTAAATTAAAACTTTTCCTGCTTTTGTTTACCTGCAAAGCTATAACAATCCTATCCTCCTATTTTCAGGTGTACGACGCAGATCTGATTCTGCTCGCCATGGGCTTCCTTGGTCCCGAGAAGCAGGTACTCAAAGAGCTCGAGCTGGACCAGGACCCTCGCTCTAATATCAAGACCCCCGCGGGCAAATACAGCACCTCTGTCGACAAAGTTTTCGCGGCTGGAGGTACGTGTTGCAACGTTCTTAGCGTTGTCACATAGGGATATCAGCACTTATGCGAACAAGCATGCTGTGGAAATTGGTTAATTCATCTATTTTGGTTTGGGTGGTGTCTACCACGACATCGTACAGTGACGAGTAGCAAATCGCGACGAAACATTACCCTGGAACAGTGACGTGAAATGCCCTCGAGGGGCATATTCTGGCGGGCCCTTTCCCTGCCACTATATGTTTGGGCATCGTGCACCCAAAGGTCCCGAGTGCCTTCTCCGCAGGGGATATAGCATCTTGCCGCAGTTCCTGCTAAGAAGGTTAGTTTTGTAGAGTTAAGGAGGTTCTCTATATTTCCCCTTCTGTTCCGCGAGGTAGGCCGCCGAATGGTGGTAAGCGACCCATCCCATGAGACTCCTTTCTGCTCCCGTGTGGTAGGGCCACGGAAGGGACCCCCCGCACGAGTGTTCGCTTTCTTCTGTCTTCTTCTCATTTCGTTTTTCGTCTCCTTCTCTGCGCTGCACGACTGAGCGATTTCGTTCGACCGAGCCGTGTGGAGTTGGAAATGCTCGCGCCTTATTTCCTGCCAGACATGGTGCACCTGGTCAAGATTGTTCTAATAGAACCCGTTTGAATTCAACTCAACTTCTAAACTATATCATACAAAATTGGATCGTTGTTACATAGTCTTTGTATCTCATACGGCGGGAAAACCCACAATATAGTAATAATGATTTGACATCCTGAACCAGTTAAAAGAAAAATGATCTCCTATGTCCCTCTCAAAAATGACGGCTAACTTTCTACAGCCCAAAATTCAAAATGGCCACTGACACTTGTAACTCTGTCTAGACAGGTTTTTGGAGTCAGGATATCCAATGGTCCTATTGGTTTCCTTGTAAAATATGTCCATTGCAGTGTATCCAAGTTGGCCGCCAATACATTAATTGTCTTGTTTCTTGACAAGAATGCTGATGTTTGCGTCAAAACTGAAGTTTTAGGGATCAAGCTATCTATTCAGGCCAATGCCTGTCTTTTAAGATGACAGTGTTAAACTGGGACTCTAATTATAATAATTAACCGTATAAGAATAACGGAAATATCGGCTTCTCGTAACAATGGCCTTATTTTAAACGTCCTTCAGAAAGGACACAGGTTCTTTTAGGGAGCGCTAAAAATAATTCTTAATTCTGTCTCGAAGTGTTCGTACGATTTTACGGTTTCAATGGCTTTAAGAAAATGTTTTACTGTTCAGTGAAGATCCGCTCATTGACGTTGCACGAGTAACTTGCATATCTGTTTTCACTTTCACCAGACTGTCGAAGAGGCCAGTCGTTGGTAGTGTGGGCCATATCTGAGGGCCGCCTGGCAGCTCGCGAGGTGGACGCTTTCCTGAAAGAAGACCGATCCTCCCTGCCAACCATGGGAGGCCTTGTGTCCGTGAAGCAGCAAGGATAAAATCCTTTCAACAACATCGCCTTAAGAGTACGACCGGAAGCTTGTGGTAGCCGTGAGTAAGGACCTGGAGCCGTTAACCTTACGTGGAAGTCCCGTTTTGGGACATGCTTCTTTACGGGTGTTGTGCCCGTTCTTGTTCCGACGCTGAACCGCAAGGCCACTTTAGCTTACCTCAAGTATGGCATGGTCAATCGTCTAGCTGATCTATCTATGGCAATCTTATAGGCAACTCACGCAATATTTCGAGTTTATTTTTTACTCCTATAATTTGTATATATAGCTTCTTAGTGTACGCATTTTTTATGGAATTAAACATACCCCAGTTTTCTTATCTTCCAGCTGTGACTGTTTTCGTTGGTGTTTAGTGTCGCAATGTGTAGGTAAGTTTGGAAGTTTTTTTTTTTTTTTTAGATCTGGTGATGATGCAACTCTCTACTGTTAAGTTTTATTTCATTAGTGGCCATTTAAGGCGAAGAAATAGCTTATTTCTTACATAAATTTACAGTGCGGTTGTTCCAAGATTAGCTCACTCTTTTATGTTCAATCCGATTTTCTACCGCCTCCTCACAGACTGTGTTGTGGAAGGTACGTAAACGTACGAGCAATATTCCTAGCGAATTAAGTCGCGTATAGTCTAATCTTTTCGTAGCTCAAGTTACATAGATAATATACCTCTACCGTGATACTTCCAGTGAATTGACGAGTACGTAGCTTAAAGGTGCATGGATTGGGGCGGTTCCATTGTGATGAAATGATCCTGTTCAGCTTGGACCTTTCTGGAACTTCGGTTGTGAGCGTTGGTTTCGTTGCTTCGGATCGAATTTCAGGCGTTAATCCCAAATTCAGTTTGATGCCGTCCCAATGGTAATCTATTTCTGATTACCGCCTGAAACTCGATCCAACTCTCACAGCTTAAATTCCGGACAAGTCAAAGCTAATGAGATGGAACTTCTTTCGATAGAACAGTCTCGATTAATATTTGTTGCTTAGGGAATTTGTTGAAGCGAAGATTTGATTCGCTGACGCATGACGGGAAATGTGATGTTTCGGAAATGTGATGTTTCGGAAATGTGATGTTTTGGAAATGTGATGTTTCGGAAATGTGATGTTTCGGAAATGTGATGTTTCGGAAATGTGATGTTTCGGAAATGACATAATAGGTTGTGTAAGGTACCTCGTCATTATTGCATGTTGCATTGCATGTACAGTAGAAGCGTTGCATAGCTACCTCCTGAACTTTATGTAATAGGTAGCTAGCTGTTCCCAATGTTGCTATCTAGCTTCGGAATGAGTAGCTGTGATGTTGCAAGAGTCTTCTTTATTGATGTAAAACTGCCATTTACTTTTTGTTATATATAACTAATTATGTTCAATAAATTTGTGCTACTATTTTCGTACTTTAATTTGCAATCCTTGGATTTCGAGTCCTGAGATGCAGATATTACTTTTGTATCACGGTCTGGGATGCATTTTTGCAGTCCTTAGCTTCTGAGCAAAAATTTGTCTTTTGCTTGCTCTCTACCTTCAATTTCGTGTTGTTTTAGAACTGTTTCTTTTTTTATTGACGGGTGACTGATTTTTATTTTCGTTTATTTTGTACCGATAATCACCTGTCATCGGCTGTCTATTATTTTGTAGACAAACTGCGTTGCTCAAATTTTTGTTTGACAGAATTTTTTTTTTCCAAGTAGCTAATTCAAGAAGTTTGTTTACTAGAAAATTTTAATATTTTTTATTGACAAAATGCACTTCTATTCTCAATATTGCTTACCCTTATTTTCTGTAGCTTTGTTGCAATTCTTGCTCGCCTTGCGTATTTTGCCCCTAGCTGTTACTGGGGCGACGGCTTGACGTAGAACTACTCCTAAATTAGCTTTCCTGTCGTCTGAAGCGCGTTGCAGTCACACCCCCCCCCATCCCCTGTTGGGCTACAGTAGCCCGAAAAAAAAAAAAATTGACGTGGGCTGAATAAAAAAGTGAGGTTTTTGGGCATAAACCAAGACTACAAGAACGAGATTTAATAACGAAGACATCCATCTTGGTTTTGAAGATCTCAACTTATGAAAATTACGATGTTCCAAAACGTTCATTTTTTTAAACAAGGAGGCCACTCTGCATAAGAGCGGTTACCGCCTGCGACACGAGTTTGAGCAGAAGGTGTCGCTGTGGTTGGGCATTCAACCCTCTGGGCCTGGTTGTGATTGCTCCCCTCAACTGAACGTCTTTGTGAGCCACTTCTCGATTAGGAGTCTTGATGAGAACCTGAATCTAGTCATCGTATATCATGAGTCCGGTGACTCATTGGGCACTTATAAAATGCGTATATTATGAATACTGTGACTTATTGGGTACTTATAAAATGCGTATTTTATGAACACTGTGACTTATTGGGTATTTATTTGTAAAAGACATATCGAACGAACACGGTGATTCATTGAGTATTTATAAAATACGTGTTTCGTGAGCGTTACAGTCAGTGACTCTTTGGGTATTTGTAAAAAATTGACATGAATGTGATCGTAAAACTGGAAATGTGATAAGAATAATTGATGAAATATTTATGAGCCCGGTGACTCATTGGCGTCAGTTCCCATCATCTGGTGACATGAAGGTTTTACATATACAGTGGAACCCCGGTTTATGGTATTAATTCGTTCTTGGAGGAGCACCGCTAACCAAAAATACCGCAAACTGGGACATGATGTTAATACAGGCCTTAGTTACTCGTCTGATCACAGAAACAGAAATGCAGGGTTAGTAAGGTGCACAGTGCAATGAATAATTAGCTTCAAAAAGACGCACACCCGCACTCACCGACTGTCTGTTGCTGAATGCCGAGTGGAGTGTGCTACCGTAAACCGTGACATTGTCTTGACAAAACTTTAGACCGTAAACCGAAAATACTGCAAACCGCGGTTCCACTGTATAGATGTAAATAAATTGAACATCTGACTTGAAACTCTTAATCGAGGAAATGAACTTTAGTTGAAATATTGAATTCTCGCATCTTCCTGTCACTATACACAAGACTTTTACGAAATATTTCGTTGGGTCGCTTTAATGTAAAGGATTAAGAAGATGAAATCGGGTGGAAAGTAACCACTTTCAAATTTCGTGTCCGTGGCTTTAATCTGTCGGCCATGACGCCTTTATTTGCTGTCGCTGTCATAAGCGCAAGAAACCATCAGCTTGTAAACTGCCTGATGATATTTTCTGGAAGTGATAAACGCCACTGCTTTGGAGAGGTTATTTTGTTTTGTTAAGTAATATTGGTGGCTCACTACTCGCATCACAGTTCATGAATGAGGCTGGGTTGTAAAATTATGAATATTATACATAATATGTTCAAATTCTTAACTCTTAGACGGCCTTATAAATTTTTCGTTGTGGTATAAGGTTCACCGCATACAGAAACTATGGCTGCTACTGCAAAGTTTAACACAAGGGGAAAAATTACGTTTGGCAACAAATTTAGTGTGATCTACATTTAACCCGCGTGAAGTGCAGAAAAGCTTTGCCGGGGCACGAATATTTATTTCCTTCATCTTCTCCAGTTACCATAAAAATAGAGTGCTGCGAAAACAAGGCCGATCCTCGAATCAGTCTTGTCCGCCAAGGAGGTTGTGTTTTTGCCAGCACTTGTCTGTTTTTCTGTCTGTTAGCGACATAGCTCAAAGCGTTGGGAAGATGTTCGTGAAATTTACAGGAATTGTTAGGAATGTCTCGAAGAATAAATGATTTAATGTTGGTGATGGGCCCAAGGAAATTCTGCATTCTGGAGCATTTTTAAATCTGTCTTTAGCATTGCGTGGCTCGGCGAAGGTCTACACTCTCGACTTGCGTATCTAGGTATCTTGAGAAATGGATATTCGTCTTGGACTACTTGGGAAATACTTTGCTACCTCTTTAAGTTGAGATGTTTTAACCATGCTGCACTATCATCTTACATACTATGCTCAAAATCTACGAGATAGCTGCCCAAATTGACATTTCCAATAATTAATCAAGGATAATACCCATTTCTAAGACTTGTGCCAATTTGCAAATATTTACTTTTACAAACACCGAAGGCAGATGCAAGTTTGGCAGATACGGTATATACGTCCAAACGAGACAAAGTATTCTTATGAGTGAAAGTTGTCTCGTTTTACGACAGTGAATCTTGCACGTTTCATAAAGACGACATTGTTGTGCTCGGTGTAGAATACACTCAGGTTAGGGTTGCGCCGACAGATGTCAGGGTGAAGATTTAATCGCGTCATCGCCAGTTTAAACCGCGCAGTTGTCGCCATGCATCTCGTGTATTTTCCCGCAGCGTTTATTTGCCCTATGGACAAAAGACCACTGACGGAAGCAGTTAGCTGTCCTCAGGACCATATTTCTGGCGACTTTGTTAGTCTTGGTTGGACTGAACCGTAAACACGCGCTGAGTTACGACCCTTCCTTTAGCCAGCTTGTTACTCACTGCCGACCATGCAGAGCTGATTGTTTATATGAATTCCTTGGTCAGGAGGAAACTGCTAGGTTAGTTAGGTTCGTCCATCCTATGCTATGGGGCTAAGCAACCCCAGGGGGCTCGTGTAGGTAACTCAGCCATTACCTAGGCCTTCGAAACGTCTTTCTTTCATGCCCACTTTGCTTCCTTCCCGATTTCATACTCTTACTTGCTCATGCTTTATCTGTTCTTTCCCGACTTGTTGTTCTCATGCGCGTTGATCGTGTGTGGTAGGAACACCTTCGTGCATGGGTTCCCAGTTTCTCTTGGTATACTATACGTCCCTTGTTCTTTCTTCTGTGATATCGTTCTGCTCGGAAACGGAGGCTTAAACTTCCTAACTATAAATAACTAACTAACAGGAGGAAACTGCTAACTTTCGACTCGACTGTAAATGTTCCGGTGCCTGTATTCAGTTTATACTTGCATTGAATTGTAGAAGCAATAATTCAGCCAGGGTATGCATAACAGGAAATGGATGTATGTCGTTTAATTTTGTGGAAATAAGTTGAAAATATGATAATCATTTTCAGCATGGTTTTGCAATGCGTCTCAATATAGGGAAACCGTGGCGACGCCAAGGAATGGAGGAGCAGACATGATCCCCAGTAATGAGCCAAACTCCTTCATTGCCCACTATTGCTACCCCGTAACCATCATACATGTATCCCATAGCAATGTCAGCCCCTCTGCATTCTACTCCAGCTCCTCTCAACTACCTCCAGTGCAAATTTTCTGGCACCGGCACTGTAAGAAAATTCTCGTGCTCGTCGGTTCCGAAGAAGTCGCAACCCCATCTTACTCAGACCTCATTTCGTCGCTGCAAAAGCTTCTTTTCTTATAACATTGCAATAGGTCTTGTAGTGGAACAGCACAGCCTCTGTCAGGGTTATATCTACTACTTCAGGTTGCCCCACTGAACCAGAGCCCAAAAATTCCGGGTTCCGATTATTTTCGAAAACGTTTGGTTGACGAAAACGTTTTGTTGACTCTCGCCGTTGTGGTGGAAGCTTTCTCGTAATTCTTGTCAAGACATCAGTGCGCTAGAAGCTAGATAGCATATTACAAGAAAATAGATTTACGAGTGGTATCTGTTATCTAAGTAATATATCTTTTTTCTATCTGGGATGCTTGAATTTGCAAGATAATAATGAATATAATCTAAGTAATATGTATAAAAAATTTCCCTAAACTTGGTTCCAGCTACCGAGATTTAGTAAATCGAGACTACGAAGAAGTAATACGAAGCTTTCCATTCAAAGTGGCAGGTCAAAAATGCCTTTAGTCGCAGGAGGCGCACCTCCATCCAAAGTGTCGCCCATGTCGTACAGCGATTATCTCTTTACTGACGTCGCTTACTACGAATCCAGTTGGTCGTAGAATTCTTTCTTTGACCTGTTCACGCACTTTTTTTTTTAACTTTCCTTCTTTTTGTACTTGGATTGCCATGTATAATCGGTTTTTGACCACTATTTATCTCTTATGACCGCTTTTCATTTTTATGGATTGGCTGGTTATATGCATGATTCCTGAACTTGATTGATGCGAGACATCGTTGGTTGCGTTTTTTTAGGAAATCACTAATTTTGACGGAAGCAGATACTGTGGTAACATGTCCGACAGTCCTGTGGCTATCGAATAGTAATAGATAAGGCAATGGCTGGGGTGATTTCGTCAAATCCATTCTACCGGTTCTTTTGACATGTGAATGAGTGAACTATCTTCAAAGTCAAGACCGGAAGAGTGAAGTGAAATGCATCTACACTTGTGTATCAATGTTTTTAGCTTTGACAAACTGGATAGTTGTGGTAGTTGAAAAATCGAGCACGCTTAGCAACGTTGAAATTACTCTGTAATTAATCTCCATCTTTTACCATAATATTTTCAGTATTGAAAATTTTTTATTATTTTTACTCCCAGTAAAGGTGGTTACGATCTTGCAAATCGTCTTGTAAGTAGAAGGGCGACGTGATCAGTTCGCGGCTTTCATAGAAGTAGCAGAGAGAGACATCCTCCACAGCTAAGAACTCCTCCTCCAGGAGTCGCAAACTCTCAACGGCCAAAGCTTCCGAGGCCACCTTAATCCGTCTTCTTCACTCTCCCGCTCCAATTACACTGTTTGACGTCTCTTTGGCAGGGACTCTTCCCCTATTTTTTCTCTTTTCTCCAGTCCTCTATATCCTACTAATATAATGGCAATAGCTCATAGATGGCCGGGGCGTAAGTTCCGGTGTCTTTTTGGGAATTGGCCTATTGGTTCGTCTACTGCCGCCTATCTAATCTAATATCTGTGTAAGTTAGACCCAGGTGTGAGGGCAATGGTAGGGATGTTCGTAGGTTGTTTATGATACACTACTGTCTTCGGAAGGGAATGTTTTTTTGTTAGTTTCTTTGTTCTTATCAACCAGCTTCATTAAGTACACATACGGACATGGTACAATTGTTTGGAACACAGCTTATCACTAGGGTTAAATTAGATAACTTAGATACAGAATACGGTTAAAAGTATCAGTACACGCGCTACACTACACTGCGACTCATTGCATGATCTCTGTTTGTTAACAGTATGCGCTGCCATCGGTAATAGATATTGGAAAGTTTGTACGAATCACAGTTTACTCGAATATCAGCTGTTTTTTTTCTCTCCTGCTTTGAAGACTGAAAGCGCATTTCCTTGTTCTGCGTTTCTAGCAGTCAGCATACTTATGAACAATTCACATTCGCTCTCTTTGACCTCGGCACATTCATAAACCGGCGAAATATGTCATTATACATAGGCCACACGTAGGCGTCAATGGTTTTCTCCTCAAAGTTCGACCTTTGCGAGTTACAGTACATATGGTAGCAGCAGCAGCTACGAAACAGCTGACATTCGACCTCTTTAGAACAGTCACCAAACTTTTCCATTAGAATGTTGCCCACTGCTTGAAGCTTTCGCGTTTTCTTTTTTCGCTTTATTTTGGTTACCACAAAAATTGTCGGTGAGTTAGTGGCCCAGGTAGGAGAAGCTGTTAGCATAAATGAGCTTAACACTATTGAGAAAGGTGACTTTATCGGTGGGTAAGTTTCCATTTCCTTACTTAGGTTTATTGAACATGCAGACAGTTTTGAAAGTATTACATTCAGCGCAAAATTTGCTAGCTTCGTTCTCACAAATCGAAAGTAGTTTTTGTAGCTCGCTAGAAGAGGGGAGACGGAATGACCATGTCATCGTAACTGAACGCATTTACTGGCACCCTACTCCAGCTGCACTCAGTTGGGTGTGAATGTCGTCAGTTATCTCTATGAAAAAGAATCAAGGAGAGTAACCCTCCCTGTCTTATGCCATTAGGAATTCTAAACGCTGATGATGTTGCTGTTCTCCATTTCACTAAGCACTTCTGAGTTTGAAATCAGTATTCTAGAGTTTTAACTTTGCCTCTCAAGCCTACCCTCAAATGGCGAGTAGTTCATGCATGGTGAATACGGTCAAATGCAACTTTAGCATCTTGAAAATAAAGGTACATGGCAGACCCGCCGTCTATAACCTGCTTAAGTGCATATATAACAATTTTCGTTTAGAGTTAAACTTTGAAGCCAAACTGGTTATCTGTAGTTACCATGAATTGAGACATGCGTATGTGTAGCACCAGTTCTACTACTTTCAGAGGAGAAGAAGTCACTGCTCTTGTCTGTCACCGATCTTGCTTTGCTTTTAACTGTTGGTGATATTGCAACATTCATTAGATCATTCAGCTAAGATTCTTTACGGTGCCCTCACAAACTTGATCATCACCGGTATGACAATGCCTGTGGAACCATGAAGCAACTTGATGATCTACACCAGGGGTTCCCAATAGGGGATGCTCGCACCCCTTAGGGGTGCGCGATGACCTTCCAAGGAGTGCGAAACTTCGATAAAATAAATTCGGATGCAATAAATTTGTAGACAAATTTGGCGTTAACTTCATTCTTTAGCGGTTATTAGAAGAGTTACTATTTTTTTTTTTTTTAGTATGACAGCATATTAAATGTTTTCTTGGTGTCCCAAGCTGAGAAAAGGTGGGAACCACAACGTAGGGGGAGATGCAGCTTTGAGCTGGACTGCATGGGGGTAACGTTTCAAAAGGAAACTTGAGATAAGATAGACAAATGAAACCTAAGCATTCACCAAAATAATGCAAAAAGAAACAAACTGACACTTGGATGAAAGGAATAGGACAAGAGTTCCAAATCATGGGTAACTCACGCTGGCTGGGGTGTGAGATGATCTACAAGTGGGGCAAAATCTTGGATAATATAAGGTTGAGCTACTGGACATACAAATTTGTTCACAAGTTTTGCTTTGATTTTATGCTCTATCATCAGGTGAAAAAATTATTTTTGTAGGAGGTACGAGAACATCGGAAAAATTTTCCAGGGGTGTCAGGCTTACAGAAGGTTGAGAACGGCTGATCATCACCAATTGTGCTTAATCTCGTTGGACGGATGCCCTGAATCCCGGAATCTCATGCGTGCGTATTCACCGAACGAACGTGTTGGTATTGGAGAGACATTTTTTTATAGTTTAGGTTGCATGTGAATGTTTTATTAGTGCACAAATAGTGTGTGTATGTGAGTGACTGAAACTCCGCTGAACCCCCGAGATTGACTCACCCAACCCCTGGTATATAATTGAACCCATAAAATCCGATTTAAAACCTCTACATTCTCACAGTATATAGTAATGTCCTTTTCCCTTCACTACCCCTACGTTAGAGCTTAGAGTAGCTAGTTGGGCTCTAGAAATGTTCTACTGTTGACTCGTGCATCAGAATGTTAGATGTTCTGTGTTGCTGAAGTTATTTGTGATTAGGATACAGTATGTTTAATCAGTGCACGCCGCGTTCATGTGTGACGGTCTTCCAGTTTGTCTTCCTTGTTCGAGGTGGTCAGTTTGTCTTTTGACTGCGTATGATCAATAGGGGATTCGTGAGAGTTAGCAGATCCATTGAATATATATTACCGGTATCACTGCCAATATATTGACAGTTAACTGAGAAAACCTATTCCATGATCTACAGTATGCTTAACGGAGCACTCAAAATGCCAAATAGGTCATACGATTAAAAGGTGAATCTTCAATCAAACATTTTCTAACTAACACACTCCCTTTAAAGAAGCAGCACGTCGTTCGTGGTAATACAATCAATTTTTTTTTTTTTTTTGCTGAAAGAAACCCAAATTGGCTGGGCCAGGCCAGCAACGGGCTACGATCTTCAGATTTTGCATTCTACCATGTAATGGCTTATGCCAATTAATGTTATTTCTTGCTAATATGTGCATTCGTTGCGTAACCAAGAACAATGTGTTTTACTTGGTGTCGCCATGTTAATTGAAAAGAATAAAACGAAGTTTCATCCGTTAGCTGCAGGCTTATTTGTTAAACATACGTAAACCGTTAGGCATAGCGTAGTCTTTTCTTTAACTATATAAAACTTTGAAATTTCATCACATAAACTGTGAACGCTTCGAAACTGAAACATCTCTATTGCATTCGTAGTATATGATATAAAATCGGCCGGTTAATGATAGAATATTAGAAAACATGCTGAATATGTAGAATAGCTGTTACAGTTGCGGATCAGGGGAAATTCATATTCACTGTCGTATAGTTGCGTGAGTAATTGTCAGAGGTCTTTCTAAAGCTTTTTATCATAATTTCCTTTCCGTGATATAATCAAACGCCAGCCGGAAGTTAGTTTCAGCGGCGCAAAAGGTAACTAAACATTGCATTTTTTCTTCCGCAAATTAGGTTATTGCCGAAGTTTGTCTGTCACGGAGATAACTCAGAAAATCATGAATTGCTCTTCACGAAATTTGCCGAGATTGTTACGTATGTGAGGAGCAACAGCTCCTTAACTGTTGGCGAAGATCCGTTCAATCGTTTGTTCATCTACCTGTAGTTTCTTGGCAACACAACTAAAAACGTTATGGAAGGATCTGCTAAAAGTTCACAGGAAATTGTTGAGATGATACGAGAAGTAAATTACCAAATTTTTATGACGATCTAGTTTTTCTTCGTCTGTCTGTGTCCCTGTTTGTTTTTGTGCGTGTTAGTAACATAATTCAAAAAGTTATGACCAGATTTTCACAAAATTTGCAAGAACTAGTCGGAATATTAAGAAACAGAAATGACCAAATTTTGGTGATGATTTGCTCGTCCGTTTGTGTGTTTATCTACCTGTCTTTCGTTTTCCAAAACATAACTCAGAAAGCTAAGGACGAACCTTCTTGAAATTTTCAGGAACTAATAGAAATGTTGAGAGGCACAAATTACCAAATATTGGTGTAGATAAACAAGAAAATCTGAATTCAGGATCAATTTGAATTTATTATTAATATGGCGTTGCGGATGTATGCACTCACGAAGTGCTTCTCTAGTTGGAGATAGGTTTGTTTGACTAGCCGTGAAATTTGAATGAAGCTCATATTTTCAAAGAGGTCTCCTTCTTTTCTTCTACGATATATCATCGACAGTCACATTAGAAAAGCACTGCCATTGCTTAACCATAGCAGTGCTGGTTGGGTCCCGCGTGCCACTTGTCCTGCAGAAAAACGAATTTTCGAGTTCTTCTGTACAAAATATCTGAACCTGCACGTTAGTACGGACTGTGACTGTACGAATAATTTTGGCAAAATGCATTCACTCAAGGAAGTGGCTCAGGAGCGGTAATGCGATTAATTGTACCTGGAATGCAACCAAGTTTAGTCCAGTTGATAGGAGTACTGGGTAGTTGCGTTAGGGTGCTTACACACCAAGAGCGAAGCGGCGCGGCGAGGCGCGACCGAAGCTGAGCGGAGCGATGATGCGTTCACATATAAGCGGAGCGAGCGAAGCGATTCATGCTTTCATACGCGGTCAGTTATACCTTCTAAAACACTCACACATGGAAAACGATCTACCAGGCTTTGCCCTTTGGCAACACTGGGTTCATCCCATCAACGAGAAGAGAGAAAGACTTGGAGAATACCACCACCTCTTCAAGGATCACAGGAAAGATGAACTGAGGTTTGCCGGCTATCTACGGATGAAGCCTGCAACGTTTGACAAACTGCACTCCCTTGTTAAAGAAAAAATTGCTAAAGGTATGTATATTTTCTATTATGCCGGGCTGAAAAATATTCAGTAGTGTAAAATTTATTTATGTCATATCTTGAAACTCTCGCATTAAGAAGCAGAAATTCATTCATATAGATCGTTTCAGAATGGGTTGTTTTACCTATATAGAAATGCAAAGTACCGAAATTATGCAAGATCTTTTCGAATATTGTCCTAATCTTCTATCTAAATGGAAGACTTTGATGGATAACTGAACACTTTTGGTCTGCCGCTAGCGAAATTAAACACAGCTGCATTTCTCGAGTGAAACTCTCCGCTGCGCTCGCTCCGCTCCGCTTGCAGTGTGAAAGGCAAAGCGTTTCTGCATAGGAATACCAAAAGATATTTAACACCGCTCCGCTTCGCTCGCGCCGCACCGCTTCGCTCTTGGTGTGTAAGCACCCTTAGGGATTCGGGGGGCATGAAGAGCGGTTGGCTAAAGTTTTGACGGTTGAATAATTTGAACCTTTTAAAGTTGGTGGCTGCCTGGAGATTCACTGAGTAAATGATTGAAGGTTAGATGATCCAGTGACGAGGGTCAGCTGAACGGATTATGCAAGCAAGGACGAACAACTGGCTGGAGGCCAGTTCTTTTCAGCTAGCCAGTTGATGGATTGAAGGTTATTTGTCTACGCAGTCAGTTGGGTCTGCGGAGTGGGAGACGAAAGTGCTGTTTGATTTGGTGGAAACCAGGGTCTCTAAAATCTACTACGACGTGCAATATGTGCCACTAAACCGCATAACTTTGGGCTTTCGATTATAGTACCCAGAGAGGTGCTTTAGAGCGGCTAAATCAAGTAATCCCAGGCACTAAAGTGGGTGATTCAGCTTCACCAAAGTGGGTAAATCCTGGCACCAGAGCGGATGAGTCAAAGTCGTCAACGTGAAAGAATGAACGACTTAATGGCTACTGAAGCGGCGGTGACTTAGATTATTATTTAGAACCTTGCTTACACTCTGGAGTCGCCGCGCATAGGGCTGACTGTAGGCTAGAGATGAAAAGTATTTGCACAATCCCAGTCAATGTTGTGAAATCTACTCTTCCAGCGATATATTAGTGCCTTTTTTGCAATCTCTCTAGATTGTTATATTTATTAGACAAGTATTGTACTGTATGCTGACAGCTTGTTCTTTATAAGTTATACAACCCTTATATGCTCTCTTTTTTTACTTTTGTATGCTACTCGTATTTATTCTCGTTTTTTTTTTAAAGCTAACTATAGACGTGTAGGTTATCATTTAATGAAGTGGCAGTTTCCATCATCTTGGAAGTCTAAGATTTTGACTGAGATTTTGTCGCTTTTGATATCCAAAACATCACCTTTGCTGTAAAAAAAACAAGCTTTTTGAAGTATACTTGTTCCATTGGATAAAATTTGGAGTATATGTATGTTTGAGTAACTTGTGTAGTGAAGTTTCGTTAACTTTAGAGGGGAAGTGTGGATACCACCAATTAAGTGTTGACAGTTCGAGCGACTAAATAATTGGCGTAAGGAATCACAGTCAGATACGGCGCACACTCGATGTTGGGAAGCAGTGTTTTTTTTTTTTTCACTCAGATGACGCATCTCTTAGAGATGAAAAAAAAAACTTTTTGTGGGTGTACCTGTAATAATCACTAAGCATATGGTATAGTAATAACTGATTATTTATCACATCGCATGGAGTCCATCTTGATTTTTATATAGTTCTGTGCGTTTTCTATAACCAATGAAGTGCTGTTCTGCATCCAAGACGCCGATCAGCTAGCATCATGTATGTTTTGCATAATTAGATCATAAATCCATCTACCCACCGCTTCTGTGTCTGTCACCTGACAGTTCATAATTTAGCCACCTTGCTAAATCATAGTTTAAGAATTAAAGGCTAAAAATTGCGCAGTTGCGGAGGTAATTATAAAACGTATATGCTGTAGCGAGGTACGTGCTCCATAGAGACAGTGTTGGCACAAGCCGAGTCCTCGGCACAGTTGGAGGCTTGCTATAAATGTCTGATTATATGCATGGCGGACGCTGAATGCGTTCACGTCCCATTGAAGTTTTACTCCCTGGGTGTTGCAATTCGTGAGTGTGAACATTCAACGTACGCATGAACATTTCGCCTATTTTTATTATTATTATTTTTTTTTTTGTGACTCACTGGGAAAGAATGTGCCGTTATTCACGTTAGTCTGTGGGGCCGACGCCCTTTGTTTCAAAACAGTTTGGGACTTTTTCTTTGTCCCAACAGTGCGATAAAATCAGTCGATTTTTTCGATTTTTTTCCTGTATGTACAGGGCTGAGTTCATATCTGCCTGTGGCTGATAAGTGCCCTTTTGTATCTAGTCACTTAACTTATATTCTATTGCGAACTTTTCTGGGTCATAGTATATACGACGAAAAAATGGCATGTTTCGGCAATGCTACTTATACTATATGTTTGGTCAGCTGTAGGGTTACGCTCTTAATTGGTTGCATGATTAACAAGCGTCTTTATTTTCTCTTTTCATAGCCATTGTTGAAGCTCTGCCACTTATTGCTGACATAAATGAGGAATCTTTACTTAGTTTTTAGCATGTGCCGACATACCCCTAAATGTGGGATCCTCTATTCTAGTTATTATGCTGCTTGCATTCTTCACGACGCAATATCATTTGCCTTCCACTTTATCGAAGCTTAGCTTCTTCCGTTAGCCGTGTATGTTCTGTGTTAGCTAATGGTCTAGTCGTGTAATATTTCTATGTTCTAGTCGTATAATATTCGTTAATTGACAAACTGACCACCTCAAATATAAGAGCAGCCCTGTCACAGGCGGCTCTCCTGCCATCGTTAGTTGTGTCTATTGAAAGGTTGCGATGTTCGGGTGTGTTGTGGTGAGTGTTTGAATGACCTCACCGTTCTAGCGCTATAGGAGTTGCTATAATTATAGTGGCTGTTCTAGTCGTTATATGTTCGATACATGATTGTTCTGCAACATGCAGTGAAATCTTTATGATACAGTAGTAGGTTTAAATTTACTGTTAAAGAGGCAAATGTAAACAGGAGTCAAATGAGATTTGCTTTTTAAAAGTAAATATAAACTTACTGTAACGAAGATTAACCTGTGTGTATAAGTGAAGTCTTTGACGCGTCATACTAGCTATGATGAACTGGCAGCATGGAAATTTAGTCTTTAATTGGATAATTTGGACAGAAGTGCAAAATATCACTAAATCCTCTAGTTACAATTTTATATTAAAACTAGTGTCCCGAGCCGTCATTGTAAATGACGGCCAATTGGGTTATTAATGACTGGTGCACGTGTTCGATAAATGGCGGCAGTAAGTTAGCCCTTCAGGAAAACTCCCGCTGTCTCCTGTGCTTATCACTGTTCAGAAGGCTTCTTTATTGGAAATTCAGCATTCTGCCTAAGAAATTGGATATTTTTATTGCCCCGTGCCGTCATTATAATGACTATACACTATGATGACTATACACTCAACTTGATGACTGTACATTC
>LQNS02278140.1:3846194-3858477 GCA_001587735.2 Parhyale hawaiensis | reverse complement strand
AAATCTGAATTTTCTCCTATCTTATTCCCATAGAGCGTGACAGGAAAGATATAAATATATAAATAAATAAATAAATAAATAAATAAAAACACTACGTGAATTATTATATAGTAGATTCATCCCCTTTCAATGCCGATAAATTTTAGTGTTTATTTAGGATGTTCCGTCTACTACGAGACACTTTGTCTAAGGTGGTTAAACCTACAATAATTTAGCTGGTGCTAACTAATGAATTACACTAAAGTGCGCCTTTTTTATTGATTTAGTATTGAGTAATAGTGCAGAATATCACTTTTTGAAGCGCTATCCTCCGTATGATTTCATAATATTTAATTCTATTTCTATAAAAGCAAAATTTACTGTTTGCTGCAGCTCCCTTCAGTTGCTAGCTATACGTCATCGCCGCGCTGTGTTATGGACTCGCTCTTCAACTTCTATACCTAACTCTTTTTGGTTTATAAACTTAATGGGTTCAAAATGAAATAGTTTAACAGTTAGTTGCTTCATCATCTGAATTGGAAAATTCGTCTACGCTCTATCTGGTTTGTTAGTATATCGCACTAATACTGTTACTAAAGAACGCCAGATAAGTGTTGGCTAAATCAGGAATGAGCTAATTATTTTTCTATTTAATCACGTTTTTCAAGAAGCAGTTCCTCGAAAAGTAACTTTTTTGTTCTTCCAACTTGTGGGTTTACGTCACCCAGATACACATAACGATGCCAAGTATCAAAGCATTATTGATTTTAATTATTTACGGATATATTTGCATAGCCACTTGAAAGTTTATACTCTTTCTGGGTAAGTAAAACTAGCGCCCTAGTATTGCGTGCTCTCCATGCCATATTTGAATGCACTCCCATATCTTATCCACTAAGCACTGTGGCTACCGTGATTTTCGACAGCTAGTAACTATGTAGGCTATGTAGTATGTACTATATGGTGTAAACCTACGGTGTTTAGACCGAAAATATGAACTCATGACCTAGGAAAGGCATGTAAAATCATGCCTTCTGTCTATACGACGGTCGCGCGGGTCTCCCACTTTTCTTGTACTACATGTTCTTTCCTTTTTCTTTTTAGGATGGGGACACCGTAACTGATATGTAGAATAACGTTTCTTATATTCTCCAACTACGTATCATCATTCGCTTCCTTTGGCTTTGGAAGAGAAGTGTAGCCTACCAGTGTTTCCAGTAGCTTACAGAATTTTGAAGTTGATCACTTTTGTTTCTTCTTTCCTTCGCGATATTCCTTAAGCTTCAATCTTTGCCTGTGCATATCATTTATATGCTAAACAATGTATTGCCTTGAATCTTTCCACTGCAATAGTTGTATGATAGATGTGTCAAACTATAATTATGTTAAGTGTATTTACCGATTTCTCTTTTTCTTTGCTGACGATTCAATGGAAGTATCAAATGTAGACTAACTCAAAACACGGCAGCAAAAGTTTTTCGAAACAAGTTGTTTTAAATGTTGTAGTTGTGTTTTGATTTACATTTCAATATTTAGGCAGCGATCACGACGTCAACAGCTGTAGCCTATTTTACGAATCACTGTACTCATCAGCTGCCTTTTGAACTATTGCTTTCTTAAACTTACGACTTGTTATTAGTAACAGTAAGGAAGCAGCACTCTTCTCCGCTGCAACACATATACTTCTGCAATATATTGGCTAATTCTCGTGTAACGTTCTAGTTATTCTTGAGGGACGTTTATTAACATTTACAGTTTCCCCTTTTATCTCGGTGACGCACCACTTCTTATGATTCCACCTTGTCACATATCACGTTAATTCATAATATGCACGGAAGATTTATCTAATGCACCAAGAAAATGAAATGCTTGCGCTTGTTTCGACAAATATGCATACTTATGCGACATATCATAAACTGAGCACTATTAATAGATAAACTATTATGACTTTTAGTCCCAATACTGATTTCGTTATATATATACGGACAAAACTAGTCCGATTCGCATGACTTAGCCGGGTGAATCGGATTCAAGTTTTAGAAAAAAGTTTACTTAGTTTATATTTCTTCGGCGGGTAGAGCTTAACAGTCCTCGGAAAAAAGGTAACTTGAAGCATATTTCTCAGCCAAGGGAAGCTTCTTCAGTCAGCAAGTATGTTTTTTTTTATGCATGAATTGAAATTTTTTCTTTCTACCATACAGTGTTGGTGCTTTGGCGAATGTCTTATCTCTTGGAAGCACAATTTAACCTTTCCACTTTTTACGAATAATTATATTCGCCACATGACCTGCAAGGTGCAATGGAGGTTTAGATACCGTTAAGTATCACTGCTGTTGTATTCAGCTTAGCAACAGAGACATTTTTCTGTGGTCGTTTCATTTCTGGCCCTCCAGTGGCTGCACTTCAATATGGGCCCTGTAAAATGGCAACTTCCCTTGCTTACAGTCCATACTATCGATGACGTCCAATATAATAAGTTGATTTTTTTTGTTTGTCTGTATATTATATTGCCCTTAAGCACATATCATTACCTGTTTTCTTTACTCCATAAAAATTATAACAAATCCTTATGGAAAATTGCGCAACTCTCCCATTACTATTAACCACGAGCCCCCACTGCGCAACTCCTTGTTTTTTCCAGTTTTTGAAGGTATTCTTGCAAAATTTGTTGACAGGTACTGGGTACAGAATCCTTCTCGGAAATAGGATTATCCATTAGCGTTGTTAATTCCCATCCAATGCCACACAGTGCGGCGTTGTTAATTCCCATCCAATGCCACACAGTGCGGCGTTGTTAATTCCCATCCAATGCCACACAATGCGGCGTTGTTAATTCCCATCCTATGCCACACAGTGCGGCGTTGTTAATTCCCATCCAATGCCACACAGTACGGCGTTGTTAATTCCCAACCAATGCCACACAGTGCGGCGTTGTTAATTCCCATCCAATGCCACACAGTGCTGTAAAAATGTAGAGATTGCTTGCCTGCCTTGTATTATACACTACAGCGACTTTTATCTTGGAGGTGTCTGACTTCCTCTCTCTCTCTCTCTCCAATATATGCCTAAATGTTTCATTGCTTAGTAATTATTGCGAGTGTTGAGCATTCTTTGCTAGGTACTTGCTCTTGCATTCTGCTTCCATTTTTACTAAATCCTTTCTCTATGTTACTGTTATATATTTTAAGAACACTATGGAAAAGTGCTAGGTGATTTTCAGCTCGGAACGCTCATACATTTTACAGGTTTCATCCACTGGTCTCTCTTTAGTGTTAAAATCTGGTACAGAATTAGATCTTTGCTATATATATATATAATAAGTAAACCATGCTTCTTTGTATGATCTGTGATTTTCATTGTTGCTTTGACTGATGCAGAAATGCTGTATCATTCTCCACTGTATTGCCCACTACTATCGTATCACTGAATATCATACCCGTTTTCAAATTTTAATATTCCACTTTCAAACTCTACGGATATCAAAACCAGAATTTAACTATCTCTGTAATGCTTGTAAATTGTGCTTGAGGCGGGCTGACGGTCTGATAATATTGTAGATTGTTTAAAAATTGTTAGTCTGTGTCAGAGCAAAGTGGAACTCTCTTGTAGTAGGACTAAATATATGCGCGTCTGAAAAACAAGAAGCTACGTTCAAGACACCAAATTGGTCTAATATTTACCATTGGCCTAAAAAGTATGGGGGTCTTTTAGAATACTGCATTTTCATATAACGTTTTCACATATTACTGATACTTCTCGAGTAATTACCTTCGCGAAAGAAGTTATGTTTTTGCCTAGGTTGGTTTACTGTCTTTCAACTAACTTAAAAAGTTACAAATGGATCTCATTAAGTTCGCAGGAACTATTAGAGATGTCCCGTGCAACAGTCGATTGAGTTTTGGTGATAATAATTTTGTCCGTTGGTTTGTTTATCTGCCATACTTTGCACTACTGGGCGGAAGTCTGTACTGTCGTAGTGCAGATTTTAGTATTAACCCATTTTAAAAGTAGTCGATCGAAGACTAAATGCGTAATCGAATTCTCATTCAATGAAATTACTGTTCTATATAGCTACGGTTGTTGTAGGATGTTACTATTAAAATAATCTATTAGTTTTAGCTTATTTAGTGTTTAAATTTATAGTTATGTAGAATAATGAAGCAATGTCCTCCATAGTCTGCCATGTACACCGTGAATTCAGTATATGGTTGAATACTTTCCAGCTGTGAATTTCATGTGGTATCCATTGTTCCAAAAAAATGTTTACATAAAATAGGATTTTCTTTCACTGCACTTCCGAGAGATGACAAAAATTCCCTCTAGATATCTTTCATCTCTTACAGCTGAATGACTCAACTGCCGTTCACTGAGACCTAATGTAGCCTCAATGCCACTTTCCAATGTACTTTTGTTATGGTCTCAGTACCAGTACAAGTCTGGGCGTGGACCAGTGTAGAGATAAATGAGAAATACAAAGTTCTCAAGTTTGTACCTAAAAATCTTCAACGTCGTACGTTGTGGCGTTATTGAAATTTTATGAATGTTAAACACAAGCAGAACAGTACTGTTCTTTCACTCTTATCTCTTTCTCTAGTAGCAACCACATTTCCGAAAGTGGCCCTGGTGAATACAGTTGCTTTCGCAAGAAAAGAAACGAACTTAGAATGAATGCTTCTGTATTTTATTGGCAGGCTTCTTGTATGTGAGACGCTGAAAAATAATTTTGCCGAACAGTAATATAGCGCTGCGCCGTCGATACCAAGTAAGGGTTAAAAATTCACATAACGAGTTCTGACAAGGTCTCGATGGCTTACATAGTTTAATTTAAATAAATCAATTGCTTACTCCCCCCACGCCTTTCAGTCATTCAGTATTCTGAGAGCAGACGAAAGTTTAGCCAGGATAAACAAATAATATGATTACAGTATCGACCTTGATATTTTTCTAACAAGCAGTACTTTTTGCAAATAAACTTGCAGTTGAAGAGACCGTTTTTGCCCGGTGATAAAAAAATATCCAGATATTGTAGAAAATGTCCGGCTTTTTGTACGCACATAAATATACTCTCTTTTTCGAAACTCAATTATATCTCTTTTTAAATAGGGACTAACTAATCTTGCGTAGTAAGTTCCGTCAACGCGGAATTAGAAGATTTACTGCGCTTGTCAAAATAGGTTCCCAACTACTATTTCAAAAACATAATACTTTAGCCTGATCAGCAATGTCGATAAGAAAGTAAGTATATTGGTTGTGATGACTTTTTGGCGCCTGTCCATGTGACTTAGAAATATTCGTATTGTCGCCGTAGAGTTTATGTAGTGTACAATGTTCGATGAAGTGTAATGTATTGGGATGTACGGTGCGTAGACGTTGCAGTGTATTAAACCATGCGCATAATTCTTGTTCTTTTTCTATCCTTCCGAAATATTATTTTTTATGTAAGCAATTCGAAGGTGTTTACCTAGCATTCTAAACTTCTCAATGTTTGTCATCACGTTTGTTTCTTATTCATCGTTCTGTCATATGAAACATAATACTTCTCCTGTACAATAGAGTGATGATCGTAATCATATAAGTATTGTTTGAGAAGTTACTAACAGAGAACTTCCGCCATAATAGTATTCGTTAATTATTCGCCTAGAGGGAATACATTAAAAAGAGGTTTTGCAGCAAGGTAAATAAACTAACAAAGTCTTTGTGTTCGACTAAATACACTAACAATGTTGTTTTATTTGAGCAAATGCACTAACAAGGTTTCTGCATTCGAAGAAAAATACTAACAAGTTTTTGTGTTCAATAAAATACACCAAAAACAAATTTTCCTTTTTTTGCGGGGCTGCACTAAAGAAGTTTTTACTGTATGTTAGAGCTAACACGCTAACAATCTTTTTGTTTCAGAGTAAAAATACACTAACAAGGCTTCTACTTTAGGGGAAAGACACAAGGTTTTCGTGGTGCCCTAAATCTACAATTTTGGTTGTTTTCTTAGTCAGGGAAAACAGAAGAAGTTAGTACACGCAGCCAGTACGAGTATCGCTCGTACTTCTCATCATCTCTCGCTCGCCAAGCATTTCAATGATAATCCTGTAAGTATTATTAGTACTTGCAGTCATCGCAGTTACTGCAACTGTATATTGTTTCTTCCTTTGAAGGTATCCAAAGAAGAGCGCTGTCGTTGTCACAGCTAGGTCGCTATATTAAAATGTAAATTGGTAAAAAAAATTGGTATCTCAACATACTTTCAGTTTTGAAAGGGTTACCGCTATACCTCTTACGCCTGGCTGTCCTTGAGCATCCTACTGCTGATGGTTTCACCCTTTTTATGTTTCACACATCTTACAGATTCCGAGAATTGATTGACTAAAGAGCAACGAATTAATATAATATTGCTTGCCGGGTCAAGAAACGGTCGCATTATTGCAGTTGCATATTTTTTTTAATGGAAAAGGCGGAGCGAAATCCAAAGTTTAAATAGAGAAACTTAATAAGCCGTCCTGTAGTCGCAAGCAATGATTGTGGTCGATTATAGCATGCCTTGAACAGGATAATTTCATCCAATTAGCTTTAAGTTGCCTGTGGATTTAGTTCTGAGCGTTCGATATGCCCCTTTGCCCGGCGTTAGTCTTAGACCGATTACATTTGAGACGGTCAAAAACTAACTTCCGCGGAGCAGGTCTAAAGTTTTTGGAGTTATATGAGCAACACCTGACGCTTACTTGGCCCAAATCTGGAAAGCAAATACTCCAAATTGAAGTTGCGGACAAATTACAGCATATAGGATTAGATTATCTCTCTCGCCCTGGGCGAATCGAACAAGCCCTGCAACTTGCCTGAGGGTCTCAACGGATAAAAAAACGACTTTCCTGCCCTTCTTTGAAGTGTGGCCGCTATCGACACCTGCCCAATCACGTCACGCGCGAGCCTCTGTTATTCCTGCTCACTTCATCACGACCTCGGGGCGGCGGTGTGCGGTTGTGGTTTCAACCGACCAACTAACAAGCGACGAGCGTCTTGAACATAAGCTGTAAGAGAATCTGTTTACCGCAGTACATTGTCGGCTCCATCAACTGTTTGCGAGAAGGCATTTTTTGACGTGGGTACTTCTCTGGTGAGTCACGAGGGTGATGCACTGCTGAACTTCACAAGTGGGGGTCGTGCTACGCTGACTCATATACTTATGAGTATGCTTCAAAGGCCTTCAGTGCCCTCTTCTGTAAAGTGAATCATTTATGCTTTAGTCACCAAAGTACACAAACCAGATTATATTGACAAACGGCACGTTATTGATGGTGTACGAATTCATTGACTGACTGACTGATGTTGCAGCATCCACAATATATATAAATAGTGCATATATTGATGGTGCTATCCACAGCAAGGCTAATTCTAAACCATGTTCAGCATATGAAGGTATAGTTAAAATGTAGCCTATGGCATGACTTATGTTATATTTGTGATACTCAAAGAATTGAAAGTTGGGCTCAACAGCCAGTGAGCTCATTATCGATTAGGTGTATCGATGAAATTGTAGCAGAGGTTCGCTGACACGCTCCCGAATACTTCGGCAAAAATTGAAACAAAAAATATTTTGAAGCTAATTCTTGACCCATTTGCTATGGGATCTCTGCATATTTGTAATGTACGTTGAAAATACTTTGTGTTCGTCACAAAACTCATTTATTTATATAGAGTAACTTAAACTACGCAAAAAGGAGCTTTTTGCAATTGAAATACTGTCAAATATTTCAGTGTGCGAAAGCGCCGAGTTTTGAGCGATGGTGGTTGTGGCTACTGAAGTCGGTATTCTCCACAGATCCATATCAGGATACTTGTAATTCATAGCTACGCAGAGGACAGTTGCTGACATTAAGATATAATTAATATTAGCAGTCATTATCTAGTCTATTAAGACTTAAAAAATATTCTGGCAAGGCGCTGTCTAGCAACACTGGCTTCAGAATCACCGAGTCGTCACTGGTTTTGAGTGTCAAAATTGATGCTGCATGGTGGCTTGAGAGAGCGGTTCATACTTTATCGAAATCTATTTTGTAGGGCGGCTAAAAGAAATGTTTATGACGGTGTTGCTCACTTCTGTCGGTTTGAAATTTTATTTTTAGTGCAAGAGTAACTTTTGCCAAGCTTAACAAGTGAAGCTTTTGTTGTTTGCAGAAGAAAATTTGAAGGATTGCTTGTTGGAAAATTTCTTAGGCTGACTGAGGGGGCTTAAGCAAGAATTTAGAAAATAATAATAACTAAAATTATTTTATTTGGCTTCTTTACTCCATCAGGAATCAAGTGCAGTGTTCATTCTGCCAAGCGAATATGAGCGTCAGTAGATTAATTTTTCCGCTCTCATACCTTCAAATGCTTTTTGGCAGCATTGTGTGTGTGGGGTTGTCGCGCGATAACGGCAGACGCATCCTTTGTTGTCTGCAGAATTAATGGTCCAGAAGATCTCGCAGGCCTCTTTCCTTCTATTCATCATCGCCCTGTATTCGAACTCAAAAGTGAACGCCCCGTCCGCGCTGGTGCTCTTTCTTCGATTTCTTGCGAAGCGTGCGCGAAAAACGCTCTTTTCTACATTTTCTTGAACTCGCCCGATAGTGAAACGGCCTGGAGAACTGAAACGCAGAGCCTTACATAAAACGCGATTTATTCTATTCCCCCTTTGCAGTCGACGCGTATGAAAAGGAGAGCTTACGCTCTCTCAAAAGCGAGCGAGACTTACGAGAGGAGGCTGGAGCCATGGAGCCAAAAGGCAGAGCCGTCTCGTTTGTTGCTGGAAGCTGTTGGAGCAGCCGGTCCATAACTCGACATCCTAAAGACCGGCACGCGGGCCGGACGTACGGGTCGTTAGGCCCGCTGGTCTGACGTGCGCCCCAGCTGGCACCCATCCCGGGAGGACGGAGCTTCAAGCAGCCGCTCTCCGATGGAACTCGACCAAGAGACGTGAAATGACTCGGCTCTATGTGTGTCGTCAGCAATTAGTTCTTCGACTTGTAATCCGGTTTGAGATTATGCCCGTGTGTTTAAGCGGCCTTTGACGATGCGAAACTAAATTTCAATGTTTTTTTTTAGGATTCCGAGTTAGTTTGGAAGGTGGTAAAGAAACGACGTTTGACATAAAGAGTTTACTGGCTCTCTAACGTGCTTTCCAATCACATAAATCTGAGAGCGCATACCTCCGCCAAGCAAGACAACGGTAACAAAAAATTCAAATTGGTTCTGAGACCATGATTTCCTTGGTATCAACAACAAAATTCAAGTATTTGTGCCTGTCAACAGTGTTAACAACTTCAGTAATTTTCTTCCAGTTCCTTTCATAATTTTTTAGTTATGCTGCTAATAAACATTCTGACGAACGTTAGTCGAACTCGCAAACAGATCAACCGATTTTCACCAAAATTTAATAATTTATGTCTTTTAATATTACAAATAACTCCTCTAAATTTCATAAAAATCCATTCATAACTTTTTGAGTTATTGTGCCAACAAGCATAAAATTAAAACGAGCGGCAAACTAACGAACGAGCAAACTGAAAATCACAAAAATTTGGTCATTTACTCTCCGCGATAAACCTAACCACTCATGAAAATTTCATAAAAATCCGTCCATAACTTTTTCAGTTACGGCATTAGGAAAAATGAAGCACACAAACAAACGGATGAACGGATCCTCACCAAAATTAATCATCTGTTCCTCTTAACATACTTGACAATCCCTGTAAATTTTGTTAAAATCCGTCCTTAACTTTTTGAGTTATTTTGGTGACAGACAGAATAACAGACGAAGAGACAGACAGAAAGACAAGCCCGACGAAAACATAACCTCCTTGGTGGAGGTAATAATCGTGATGCAAAAAAGAATTCCGATGACACTGCTCCAACCTTTCTTCATCGGACGAATCGCACACACAACGCGAAACTGAATTACTATTTAAAGTTGTGAAGCGTTGACCGCTTTAGTTGCAACAGAAAGCTCTGGCCGAAGGATGAGACTCCAGCGCAACGAAGAGTTACATCCTGAACTTGAGTAGACGTGTTATCGATTGGCTCGTCATATCTGAAAATTCGGCTAAGCCTACATGGCATGACTTGTCCGAAACTTCTGACCTGAGCAACAGCTTCGTCACTTCGCATTGCAATGCCGTGTTACAACCAACGGGATTACGTTTGAGGCAGCTAGGCTCCTCAGAACTTCGTTCAGTGAGCAAGACAGTCGGTACAGTCAAGTGTAATTGCTGAAATTTTGACGCCCTTAACTCGCATCCTCCAGTCGTTGTTGTTGAATTAAATTTAAGGAGAACATTGGACTCTTTCCCGCATCGTCTCCTGGCACGAACGGTGTGATGAGTTCACAGCACGTCGATGGCACCACAGAAACCTGAAGAACACCCTGAAACAGAAAGAAAGTTATCCCACTATCCTCAGTCCAATTGCTCGATTTATTTCAGTGACAACATTATGAAAGTTCTCCACACCATCAAATGGGAACCGGGCATCGCTACTGATAGTTAAGACCAGGGCAGGCTGGAAATATCTATCCCTCTCATACTAGCGCACCCAGTACAGGCCAAGCCATGCCAGTACAGCTAGCTATTGGTCAAGTAAAAAAAAATAAATAAATTTAACTTCCTCCAGTCGACGCCAGCCAATGCAAAAGAAGTCAAACCCATTGGGTTTTTTGTCATGGTCAATCAATGACCCATATATTGCAAGTGTCACATCTCATTATAACAACTGGACCTCAGATCGTCCCCTTGGAACCCTTGAGCTCAACTCAGCCTTGAGTGCCATCAATTTGGGCGGCCGAGCTTTAGTGCAATTTTCGTAACAATTGAGGCACTGCATATTATTTTCTCATTTCAGTTAAATGCTCTCAAACTAAGTAAACTCCAGGCAAACAATGAAAGATTTTACTTAGATAATGAATCAGAGCGCGAATTGGGAGACGATATTAAAAATAAAACAAAGAATTATGGATCCGCATTGCGGTACTGCCGCTGATCCCTATTCAATTTTTCTACTTATTTTCAACAAATACTATTTATCGTATTCCATGAAGTGGAAGAGAAAATTAGTTTGAGGTATACTCAAATATTGATCATTGCCGCTTGTCATAGCTTGAGAAGTACAAAAAACTACTCATATTTTAGATATTCATCTTGGTAGCATAGCGATATGCATGCCGAAGTCTTGTTCGCGGCAATGCATTGGGATGTGGAACCTTGCGCAGGTGCATTTTTTGCGTAAGTGTGCATCCGCCATACTTAAAAAAAATCCCGCCGTGACTCTCGTATCTCAGGTCCCTCAGTCACAACTCACTGGTCGTCGCAGCCAATCAGCGAATACAAATTGGTGCCCTCGCCAAGAGGGGTGCACCAGTGATGGGCTGACGTCACCCGTGCTTAGGCCGCATTACCTTGGTTAAGCCATGTATCACTATGCTTGACTGGTTTAGCACAAAAGCATAGTTCTTAAGAGAAACAAATATGTCGACAACGCAACTTATGTGAACATCTACGGTGTACTTTAAACAGCACACCTCTCGGGCGCTTAGACCCTCGTCGTAGGTTACCTTATCCATTAGCTAGCTAGGCCTTCGGGACGTCTTTCTTTCGTGCCCACTTTGCTTCCTTCCCATCACTATTCCTTCTGATCTTTCTTCCGTCTGTTCTTCCTCTTCTTTCCAGACTTGCTGTTCCAATGCTCGTTGATTCTGTGTGGGAACACCCTTGTACATGGGGTTCCACGTTCTATCGTCATACCATATGTCCCTTCTTTCTTCCTCTGTGATATCGCCTTTGTTGTTGAAACGGAGACATAAACTTCTCAATATTATAATCATAGACCGCAACAGTACTTGACTCTTAGGTCCAAGTGGCCTCTGACGCTGGCGGCCAAAATGGGAAAAATGGGATTTTCTCAAGAGCTATTATCAACATATGTCCAGACACGGCCATGCAGGAAAGCGCCCAAGTGCGTCCCCGCCGTATCCAAGATACCTTCCCCGCAAGAAAAATGTTTGGTACCTAGGAATTTTTTTCTTCAGTATTAGATAGGGGGAGAAGAATAGCTCTAGATAAAATCCCATTTTTCCGTTGCCGACTTCTGGCCACCAGCATCAGACCTTAGAGTCAAGTACTGTTGCGGCCTGTGTAATAATAATAATAGATTAGATTAGATTAGATTAGATAGGCGGCAGTAGACGAACCAAAAGGCCCATTCCCAAAAAGACACCGGGGCTTACACCCCGATCCTCTATGAGCTATTGCCATTATGTTAGTAGAATGTAGAGGAATGG
>LQNS02278140.1:3785438-3796888 GCA_001587735.2 Parhyale hawaiensis | reverse complement strand
AAGACGCATCCCGCTGAACTTGCTCTTCAGGCAACTTTTTCGCCAAGTCTGGTGGAACATTTGTGGGCGAAATGTTACTCTCGGTAATTTTTGCTTCTGGTCTGCACTAGGCTTAAGCCGAATCCGACTGAACGAACACGGAGCACAATATGATAAAAAACTATTTTCGTTTATTCAAGTCAGCCACCACGTCATAGGTTACTGCAACGCCTTCAACTTATCAAAAATCATTTCAACTCAGAAGATCCTTACTCAACAGCCGCTATTTGAGGGCTCGCAGTTAGACAACATTCATCCAGAGAGAGAAGTGAACATATCGGGGTATAGCAGAATTCTCCAAACGCAGACAAAGGAACTGGTATCCCCCAGCTTTAAGTGTTGCAGTTTCGATATAAGTATTACCTACAATCTTAAAACGTTGTGTTTAGCTGACAGAGTAGAAATTTGCGAGCTGCATTGTTGAATGCACCACCAGTTAAGTTTTACTGCACCTTTCTGCTTGTCATTTAAATATGTCGCCGACTATATACATATATTGTTACCATTCTCGGCAGACGGCACTGTATGCAGCCTACGTTTCTGTACTTTCTCAGTTTCAGGAACTTTTTTCGGTTGGAGTCTCTGTTTAAAGGGTTCTGCTGTAGTTTTGAAGTGATGCTACTACCGAAGTGCAATTGACTAACAAGTCTGACTCCACACGAATGCTGTGTAATCACGTCGTTGGTAGACGATATGCTTCTCTCAATCGATTCTGGTTAGCCGCGCTGGACGCACTTGCGAAAAACGTGTTTCCCAACAAAAATGGCGGTGCCACGACTAAATTTAGTACATCAAAATATTAGGTTACCATAGTAGCTGCTTTGTATGAGGAGCTTAAGGCTCGTCAACGTCACGTGCTACGATGTTCTAAATGGCAGGAAACTGAAGTTCTAAAGTTTACGTACTTACTAGACTCTCATGTATGAAAAGTCCTATGTACCTATATCTTGCTGTGAGCATGCAGTTACGTGCACTGTAGAGAAAGCTCGGTGTTGCCGCTCCTGCTGGCCACGGATTACAGTAACAAAACCTCTATAACACGCAGTGCACGCGTGTGGAACCCGATCGCATGTCTCCGACGCGCAGCATGAGGAGATACGTATATGAAGAAAAGAGGAAGAGCACAGAGACAAATTATGAAAGAGGAAAATCAAAGAATGAAATTAACGTTAGCGAAGGGCTAATCAAAAGGCAAGATAACTCATGATATAATACTGTGAGGAAATTCTAACCTAATCTGATTTGCCCTTCCTGTATATGCCCCTGTGGAGAAGCCAGCTTTCAAACTGCTTATTATTTATTATTTTTAGATAAACTTTATCCCTATGAAAATTCGGGTCTGTTTATTAAGCCAATAATTTAAATATTTTAACGTGGTTCATCTAATTGGACGCAAAATGATAGTGTGTTTAGAAAGCTCAAAGATAAATTAGTTCATTATAGGGAGGCAATGACCAGCACTGGCGGTGGACACCCAAAAAATGAGTGTCAATACTGCTAATGCCTGAAGGCATCTCTGTGAGGTGGTCCCTCCGTTCTCAGCCCAAGTCATGCCGGCCAACAATGACGGTCAACATTTCATAAACATTGAAGTGTTTGATTTTCAAAATGAAGGGATAAAACAACAAAGAGAATCAATATTGAGGATGGCCGTCGTGTGTTTATATATTTATAGGTTTCGTGTTAACGAAATGTTAACGAAATAGGCGAAAAATACGCCAGGTTGTAGATTTTGTAATTGGGTAGGGTTTTCATGGAGATCAATAGCCAGGCTGCAGAAGATGGCAGAAGTGGAATCCTTATCCCTTTATCTGTATACATTTCTTGGTTGAAACAGCTCTTGACACTGAAACGAAGATATTTTCAGCTTCTCTTAGCGCAGTTATAGAATCTGATATTTAGCACTTTCTCCAAACATCGAAACATATGTTTATCCTCAGTTTACGACGTATAAATTCCGTAGCTGATCCACAAAGCACTGCCGAAGCGATTATTTTTCACGGGACAACAGACGCAATTCTTTTAGCTTGCTGTCTTCCTTTGAGGAAAATTTTCGCTTCAAGAGCAAAACTTAGATGTAATGAAGGCTTATCGGTCGGTATCTAGGATACGCGACGGGGAATTAATTTAATTCAGTAATGCTTTGCTGTTTGCTACTGCGAAATTTTTTTGCACCCCTTCTAAGTAAGGTAGGAGACGATTGTGCTGCTGTAGATAAATTGACAGAGAGAGCACTCACCTCTCACAACAAATTTAATTTTTAGTTAGTCTTTGTAGCCTATTCTAGAAAGATGTTAGTTACGGAAGTACGTCAAATGAAGACGGGTCTTCAAAAAATCATCGCTGTCATTTTTGACAGCGCGGGTACTCTAGTGTCAAAATAAGCATATTTCAATAACGTGTTGGGGCAGGCGATTTAAGATCTACGGTATATTATAATTCTGCTTGTGTCTCTGTTAGTTAGTACTACCGCGACGCTTTCATCAGTACCTGAAAGGGTAAAATTAAACTATCTTTGATACGACCACAGGAGAGATCAATAGGAGAAAGAGTCCAGTTCTTCAAATTTAAGCTGCTACTGTTCGCCGGTCTTAGGAAGAAGACTGACATTTTTTCCGACTTCGTATACATGACAGAGGCCTAAAGTCATCATAATTGAGGACCGAAGCTTTTGTTCTGTGAAATTTCCACATGTTCCTTCACTATTACAGTAAAGTTAAGGTACCCTAAATACGATCCCGGGAGGAAAAATTTTATTTTTAAGTTCCGCTACTTGCAGGTCATAGGTAGAAAATTTGTTGTCTTACTTGGAACATATTTTCACACTTCATATGCATGATATACGGGTCTAATATATCACTGAAAGGCATTGCTTTTTGTTTTGAGGAATTTCTGCAGGTTTCAGCTAGCATGCTTCATGCAACTATACGTTAATTCGATTTTAAATTTTTGGATCTTAAGGCGAACAGTTGAATGAAAATTTCAAATAAAACTCGAGACTTGCTGGGACTTCTACCTCACGATTCCCTGCGTATTCAACACAATTTGCAGATAGAAGCGTAGATAGGAGTGAATCAGCGATTTTTTAAGTGTATGGTATTTAGGTACTGAATTTAAATTGGAGTTAAAAACTTAATGTTATGAGTGTTGTAAATAACGGATGGAAAATATCTTTTTATTTTTGCCAAAATGGAAAATTTTAATTTGTCTCATTAAGAGAAATGAAAATTCAGAATATTTCTAAGTCATTTAGTTGTCGAATGATATTTCTCCAAATGACTTAGAAGATTTTTGTATTCTCATTTCTGTCAATGTGACAATTTAAAATATTCCCCGTTTTGACACTCTCCCCCCCTCCCCCTGGTAGTTTAAGCTAAAATTGGTGCTTCAGAAGCTACAAATGGAGAAAAAAAAATTTTCTCGCCCCCCTCTGGCAACTACGGCTATGATCCTTTCTGCACAGATCACAAAAGCCGTATATTTTTAATAAACTCGAAGGTTTTACTAAAAAAAAAACTTAAAGCAGTCACTCACGTGTCTCACAAAAACACCTGAGATTTCTTATCTAAGCTTACGTGCCTACGAAGGCTGGTGGAACTTCATGCAAATTCCATATAACGTCTAATTCACTGGCTCCAATATAGCATGCTAATATGCTAATATGAAGACCCAAATAAAATTAGCATTGTTCTACAAGCTCTAATTTCGTTACTGCATGCTAATGGAGCTAAAACTAAGACCAGCTCATGTATTAACCTTGCTTCATCGGCTGTATTCCATTTTTACAACTAATGCAGGCGATCCAGAAATTATAAATTCTATTTCGTAAGCTGGAGCGGAAATTATACTGAAAAAGCTCATTTTCAATTAAGTCTGCTCACACGGTATATTCTGAGGCAATTTACAATTTCGTAAATTTAGCGAAGAGGCTCCAACGATCTTGGGAATCTTTTCCACATGACGCGTAAATGGCAGAAGATAGAACCCACTCGGCCGCGAATGTTATGCAAATTGGCTCCATAATGAAACTAAAATAGCTTAGATAATTAGAGTGGCGGCATTTCAATGGGCCCATGAGAGGGTAGAGGCACGTCATTCTGTGACACATAAATAGCTTCGTGTAGCTGCACATGACAGCCATGTTGTGGTCCCTGCTGACGCCAACGAGACGCAGAGGCTAATCGCAAGACCTGGCTTGAAGAAAGAGTGTTTTTATCCGTGATTTTTGTTTTGATTGTGACGAGAACCTATTCTGCGCCTTTCTAACCTATCGCTTCTAACAATCAGGGTTGCCACAGAGGCTAAAACTGAAATTCAGTTCCTGGGCGGCGCCGCGGCGGCCGTAAATGTTGCTATGGCTAATTCTTGAACTTACCTCGTTTAATCCCATACTAACCTACCATTCCTCGTTTGAGCCTAATATATATTCTTCGTCCAACTCTAACGCACCTCGTCTAACCCCGACGTATCTTTAATCTTGTATAACCCTAATCCACCAAAAATTCACCACCAAAGCTATTGCCATTGCAAACGACGTGATGGCGGTACGGAATTTGGGCCTATATCGCCGACTCCATTTGTGACGTCACAATGAGTTCCTCTTCTCGAAGTCATGGCTACTGAGCGGGTTTTCTTCAAGGCTTTTTTTTTTCAAAATCGCTCCGATTTTGTTAGAAATAATCTCCGAACACTTGGGAACTACTGGACTGATGTACCCATATTAGTTCATTTAGGGGTTAAGCCTCCGTACCCACGGCAAGGGCGATCCAATGACATTAGTACGAATTTTAATATAAGCTTCCGTTAAACAGAACAAAGGTATTTTATGAGAAGATGAAGGAGCATTCAAAGAATGTATTGAGGCATAGTCCGTTTTATTGCCTCCCTCCCCAGGAAATTCACAATCACTGGTTCGTGTTGCACTTATTGCCCGCCAAGCAACAGAGGGGTGCACGGCTGCAGTCGATCACGGAATATCAGAGCTATGGTATCAAAGGCGTAAGGCTCATGGGGCAGCTGCGATGCCCCCCCCCCTTCACCTCTCTGCTCTGCTGTTGCCAGTGCCGATTAGTTAATAGCCTCGCAATGGAGCACGAACGTCAGAACCTCTGACGGTGCAATTCCGAGCATCGCAAGAATTCACTTTCCTGTCTAGGAAGTGAACACCCAATTTCTAGAAAGCGAGTGCGGCACTCTTCTAATTTGCCACTGTGAGCGTATGCATGAGGAAGTTCGCACACTGAATCACTGTGCATGGGTGCAACAAGTCTAGAAAGAAAGAAGCAATGTAACCGCATAAAAAAATATGTCCCGAAGGGCTAGACACGGTAATGTTAACCGCCGGGGCATCCCACGAGTCACAACTCCCCATAACACATAGGTTGGGCAAACGGAACTAAACTAAGTTGTGCGGCCGTTTTCTATAAGCTATCCGCGTGGAGGGCCCGCAGTATAAGAAACACCGAAAACAAGATGGCTTCTTATCGTTGTATGCAAAGAAGAAAAAATCGCGGGTGTCCGTCGTTGAGCTACCAGACCGGCAAGGACTAATTACGAGATGAGCGGTCCAATATCACCTGCAAAGCCTCTTCTTCTCCAGACATAAACTTAACAATTGCCCTGACGAATGGCGGAGGGTATAATACCATTTCATCAGATCCAAGTGGGTGGCATTGGTGTATATTAACGTCGTCATAAACTGCCGCGCTGTCGGAGCTTGACTAAATTCCCTCGTTTATCGGCATTGCATTAGAAGAGAAAATGAGGAGCCAGCAAGTGAGGCGTCCCAAATGAGTTGGGACACGACGGCCTCAAGCGGCCTTTGGATCTCTTTGGTTCTTAGTCGATTCTCTGCTGTGTTCTTATTTATCGGCACTAATTTCTCCGCTAATCCATTTAATGATGATACTCCAGATTAATTTTTGGTTAGAGTCCACGTCGATTAAATCTGCAGTCTCTGCTGCGTGCGGTGGGTTAAAGTAGTGTGGATCTTCTTACTTCATGTCCCCCCTCAGGAACATATTTATTTACTTAACATTATGTAAGTTGTTTAAGCCTCTCTAAGACACAACTATGATGTTCCAAGAAAGGAAAAGGAAGGCACGTATAGTATTCCGATAGAAACGAGGAACCCATGCACCAGGGTGGAGCAACGCGCATGGGAACAGCAGTTTAGGTAGGAAAGGAAGATCGAAGCAAGGCATCATCCATATGAGGAGTATGAAAACGGAAGCAAAGTGGACACGAAAGACATACGTTCCGAAGGCGATGCTGATGGCAAAGGTGACCTAAAATATCCCCTTAGAATTGCTGCTCTTCATAACATAGAATGGCCAAAACTATCTAACGTCGTCCTATAGCCTATCCTGTATCCTCTGACGTTACGAACGGGTTTAAGTCATATAGTTAACTAATACGGTCAGCTTATACGGTCAACTAATAGGATCCACTATAGGGTCCACTAATAAGGTCCAATGTAGCTAGGGTTAACCTATAGAGTTAACCTAGAAGGTTAACAAGAGAGCCAACTACAAAGCTCAACTAATAAGCTTAACTTGTATGGTTACATGACTACGCGCATTGAATACACTCTGCTATTGCTATGCTATAGATATTACGAAGCAAAAGCCAGACTGTATAGGTGTCGAAAGCGAGACTGTATAAGCGACAGTTTGAGGCCCTGTTTATTCATCAGCGCCAGTGCTGATTGCTGTCTGTTCGAAGATGCTCAGTGCCTGTCTAGCTCCTGACACAGGAAACTGTGCGAGGCTGCGGGCTATGGGTTTCGGCAAGGACTCTCAATTAATTTGTGGTCGCAGTAAAGGCGCCTTAAGTTCGTATTTTGTGTTGCGTGGTATTTGGCTTGTTTCCTTTTGCTGGGAAAGGGTTAAGTGTATATAATATCTGTGTGAGTGAGTACAAGCAACACTTCTGCTAAGGTTACAATGTACAGTCGCACACACAACTTATGACGTTCAGCTCGCACGTCGATCATGGTGCCGTATCCATGCTACAGATTTTTACAGATTGTTGGGAAGACGACAGAGCTGAACGTCCGCTCGTAAAGTGAGCGTGCGACTGTACAGTGTGACCCCGGCATTTGCGTCGCCTGTACGTACACACTTATATATAACGAACGCTTGACCCTTTGCCGGGCAAGTGAACATATGTGGTCACTTCCATAATGCTACTCCTACAGGAACGTCTACCAGTTGCTCAATAGAGGGTTAACCCTTTAGTTCATCTATTAATTCGCCCCTTTCTTAGGAAAAACACCAATTTAAGTATAACATATGTAACGGCAAGGGAAGAAAAGGTCAAACAATACATATATCAAGAAACACTCGTGCGCTGATCCATTTATTTACCTGTTTGTCTATCAGCATCTGTCACGCTTGTAGGGCGAACCGGCAAATGCTGCGATAAACTATATAAGCAGTAAAGGTTACCAGGACAGCCCTGTATCTTTCATAGCGGCTGTCGTCACAGGCAGCGAATAAGAAATTATGACTTTTAGGAGAAGCGCAACTTGGTCGTATATGGACGGATTATCGAGTTATATACTGAGTGGTGCAAGCCTCCGTTTCCACCACAAAGGCGAGCTCACTAAGGAAGAAAGAAGGGGTATAAAATGCGTCGATGGAAACGTAGAACACATGCACTCGGGTGTTCCCACATGGGGTCAACAACAAGTCGGGAAAGAAGAGGAAAAACAGAAGAAAGCAGCACATGACAAGTATAAAAGGAGAGAAATAACGTGGGCGTAAAGAACAGACGTACCGAAGGCCTAGCTAAGGCTAAACTAGGTAACCAGATCAGACGGATATGCTAAACAAGAGGGCCCAGTCGTCATAAATGACGGCAGAGACTTAGCACTTCACGAAAATTGGCGGCTTTAAACGATCTGTACACAGAGCTATTCTGTGATTTCGGATCTTCTTTTTTTTAGATAAGAAAACAAAAGAGGTGGGCGACCCGACCAACGCACCCCCAAACAATACCTCATGGAGTTTCTCCGTTCCTGCGTCGCCAGTCTGGTGTGATTTAATAATAATAATAATAATAAAACCCCCGTTGTCTCCTGTGCTTTTTACTTCTCAGAGAGCTCCTTAAATGGAAATTCAGCATTGTGCTTGGAAAACTGACATCTTCCGTAGCACCTTTGAACTTGTCCGCACAGAGTGATGTAGGCGAGCTCAGATGCCTCAGCTGCAGGTCCCTCGTGCAACGCCCTCTTCCCCCCCTCCCATTATATACCGTCTTCAACACTCAAATTCCTTCCTATCTTATTTTCATAAAGTGCCCCCCCCCCCCATTGTTCCAAAGAGCGTGACGGAGAGACGGACCAACATTGGAGCAAGCAAGCGACCAACAACAGTGTTTTATTATATAGTGGATGACAGTCGCTAAATTGAAAATGAACAATTACCGGCAGTAACAACAGAAATATTCACCTCGCAATATTATCGACATCGTAATATCCAGGAACTAATTGATTTGTAATTTTGAGGCGTTTGGATGAAACGTTGAAGCACACTGGCAATACTTGTACTTGGGAGCGTTATAAAAGTACAGAAGTTATTTACTGGGAAAGAAAGTGTTAACTTTTCTTGGATACAACTTGCCGTCGTTTTTCAGATAAGAAACGTTCAGATAAATAAAAGTTAGTCCGTATTTAGTACGATCAATCGCCTATGTAATTTGCTAATCCGACATGACAGCGTCAATTTGAAGTGTTTGAGCGTCCACAAGAGATGAAATAAAATTATTGGCCTGAAAGAAAGACAAAAGTAATTACTTCCACGAAGGTCAAGTTTACTTCGCTCTTCATTTAATATCTTTTCCTTCATTGATCTCGTATAAATAAAACCTTACTGTGGAACGGAAAATAAATTCTGTAGGTGTCTTCCAATGGTCATATTTAAAATTTACAAGCCAACGGTAGGTTGCTGCTGGGCAAGTGAATTTTTCCTATACAGGGCGTGTTCGACTGCGCGCCGTAATTAATTAACTGACTAGTCCGAAAGTTCCGACAAGGGTGCTCCCTTCGACCCTTTAAATGGAGCTTCAGGTATTGACCCTCGATGGGCTCCCTTGAAACTCTCAGCAGCGCATTTCGCTTCGTAAAATGCCTCATTGCAATTGCGTTGCTTCCAACACTTGCTACACAATTCAAAGTGACGAAGTCACAACTTTTATTTAAATTTTGAACAAATCAAACCTCTAAGGCTCAATTTCGGCGCCCAATAGAACGTACCCTTAGTACTAATAGGGGACCGAAGAGACCGACTACCCAAGCAAGCAATTAATTATTATTATCATTATTATATTCTTGGTTTTACCACCACGCCAACGTCGTATGACGTGATGCAAGCAGTGAGACCCGATTTATTATGTTGCATCAATATATGAATGTTTGATTCGGCATTTCTGCCGGAAAATCACAGGTGGCCAAGTGTGCTACTGCTGGCAGGAAAAAGGCTTAAAGAACAGAAAAGAGACGAGAGAGTAGAGGCGTCCCGCGCACTGGGTCGGCTATCTCGATCGACCGCCCACCACGTGGAACAGAAAAAGAAATATAGAGAGCCTACCTAACCTAACAAACTATCCTTCTCAGTAGGAACTGCGGCCAGATGCAACATCCCCTGCGGGGAAGACATTCGGGACGGCCCTTGGGAGCAGGCAATTAATCAACAAAGTGAGAAGCCCATCATTGTGGAGTAGGAAAATGATGAAAATATGTTCATCCACGAGAATTTCATCGCTCATCACCTCGCAAGCTTGGTTAGTAATTCAATATTTTACTTGTCAAGTGAAGACTCCACTTAAGTTAAAGAAAAAAAAATAAGGAAATCCTCCGAAAATCCATGTCTCTGCATACTCATAACTCACAAAACTGATTTCCCTTGAAAATACCATAATTCACTCCGGCTTCATAAAGAGGTCTTTCCAGATGTTGAAAAGCTTGCTTTTCAAATTTCACCACACGCTGTAGAGCATTGGGCAAATATTCCTGTCGGTATAGTTGTGGACACATTTGGGATTCATCTTAAACCGGGTTAAGATTCGAAGTAGCAGCTCGATGACCCTTTAGATGACAATTTAAAGGAGGATTCACACGAGAGCCTGTAGCCTTCTGATCCGCACACGAACTCTTCTGCCTCCGAAATTTCTTTGTGTCCCTGTAAACACGATGTGCCTTCTAAACATTTACAAACATGTTAGTCGTCTCACTAGTGGCTTTGGCCACTAGTAAGTTTTTGAATATCCTTGCAAATTTGGAGTGCTTTAGTGATTAGCAGGTGACGCAGTATTTTGTTGTTTAAATGGACGCAGCCAGTCATTCGAATGCTAAGTATAGTGTGCCCAGTCGACGAGCAGATCTATGGCTAACAAACGACTCTGCATTCGTATTCCATGACGTGTATAGGGAAATACGAAACAACCCACTATGCAGGTCAGAAAACACTTCATCAGAGTCAGAAACTGATATTTAGTTTAAGTTGTTCTTAGTACTGAATACATCTTCTATACTTCCATTTAAATCACTTTATGCACTAGCTATCATTGTTACATTTTAATTGCCGGACAAGATAGCTTCCCTTAACTTTTTTTTCTTCACAGCAAGAAAAGCTCCCAATTGAACTTATCTTCTTGGACATGTTAAAAGTAAGGTGTACCACTTGCTCAGATAAGAAACAAACTGACTTGTTTGTTTACATCTCAAGCTCGGCGTCATCTTTGGTGTCATCATACACATTTCGGCCATGCCTCATACCAACTCTCGACATGTGACACATCTCATGCGTATATCACAAGCATATGACCTAACTTTATGATATAAATATGCTTAACAAGTGCAATTAAATCTCTATTGAAGATTTTTCTTCTTGCATCATCATAAATAACAATTAAGCTACCGCACAAATATCGGTTTCCATTTTCCATAGGAGAGAAAGGTTCATGGTGAACTTACCTGGTTTGATTGCCTTTAGCGGCAAAAAATACCTGCCAATTTCTTGAGCGTACCGCTCGGCTCCGCTCACTCCGCGCTGCTCCGTTCCGCTTGTAGTATGAAGAACGAAGTGTTTCTGCATAGGAATGTCTAAAAACTTGAATGTCACTCCACTTGTAACGTGTAAGCACCCTATAACTCGATTATCCATCAGCATCGTCGTTCCAACACTAGCATTATCTGTGCTATACAGAACTATCGTGTTTCAAGAAAGAAAAAGGATGGAGCATGTATGTCGGGAGAAACGTGGGGCCCATACACGGGTGTGTACCGACATTGGATCACCGCGTATGAGTAGGTATTAGGTATTATAAGAAGATTTAAGCCTCCCTAAATAAGTACTAAGCTCTTCTAAGAGAGGAAAAGGAAGGGACATATAGTATGTCGACAGAAAAAC
>LQNS02278140.1:3748717-3759475 GCA_001587735.2 Parhyale hawaiensis | reverse complement strand
CATACGCCTAAACACGGCAGCCATCGTACCACTCCACATCTCAGCTGCACAGCATACGCCTAAACACGGCAGCCATCGTACCACTCCACATCTCAGCTGCACAGCATACGCCTAAACACGGCAGCCATCTTACTACAATATATCTCAGCTGCACAGCATACGCCTAAACACGGCAGCCATCTTACTACAATATATCTCGGGTGCACAGCATACGCCTAGATACGGCAGCCATCGTACCACAACACTTCTCGGGTGCACAGCATACGTCCAAACACAGCAGCCATATCGTACAGCATATCCGTCTCGCACCACCTCATATCATAAGGCTTCGTGCCTCGGACCGCTATCGTGTCTATCAGGGCTGTCAATGCTGTCACATCCACGGCGTGCCCCACGGCGCACCGTCTGCGAGGCTTGGTTTTTGCATCCTCGCGTCTCCTGTACGCAATCATTGCGTGATGGATCAGTTAATTGATTTACACTTGACACAGACCAGCCCAAATTACGGGACGGATCTCTTCACAGGCACGCCCAAAGTAATGCCTTCTAGATAACTTGACGAATGGATGGGCGCGAACCTGACTGTTTTGGAGAGAAATATTTCTCCTCAAATGCGAGGCGGAAAGTAAAGTTTTATCAGGTAAGGGCTTTGACGTTTGTTTTTGCATATGCATCCCTGTTCATGTTCTAGTCATGGTCATAAGGATCTATCTTGGCGATAAAATTGCCCACAGAAATTTACTACACATATAGGAGTGCTAAAAATGATGTTATGAAATTAATATGTAGTTAAGCTAAATTGCTTAGATACTCATGCTATCATAAAAATGAAGAATATGCGTAATGAGATAATTATCCGAAGCATGCATCTGATGCACTGCCTTGTACTTTGGGGATCGGACGAAGTCCAGGTGATGTTATTTATGCCACGTGAGCAGTGTCAACACAATATTGGTATCATCTAATTGAATCGCAGCATAGCTACGAACAACGAGAGAGCCAACGAGTTATATCCACAGCTAATTTTGCCCAGATTCTTTTTGAATGAGAGAATAAATTTTTCAATTTTATAGGTCACAATCGGTGTCATTTCGAGCACGTCGTGACATTTTCGCTATAGAGCCTTGCTCCCCGTACAGTAAAGCTATTGGAATATTTTATTCCCGCTGCTCTGCCACCATCTCTGCTTCGAATGCGTATCTAGTATGTAGTCAGGTATTTTCTGGGTGTCTGGCAACAGGCCTTCACATTTACAGTGATACGCATCAAAATCTTATTGTTGTTGCTGTCGTTTTTTTTTTTTGTTTGTTGCCTCCATGAGTGCGGAGTCTGAACACCACCCGCTCTGGCCGCATTGAGGAAATAGTGATTGCGGTTGATCCTGATTATTATTATTATTTCAAATACTAAAGAATACGATGAGAAACACAATTAGAAACTTAATTACCCACGACGCGTTTCGCCTTACCTCGGCTCATCAGGTGGAAGGATCCTCCCACCTGATGAACCGAGGTACGGCGAAACGCGTCGTGGGTAATTAAGTTTCTAATTGAGCTTCTCATCGTATTCTTTAGTATTTGAAATAATGCTGTCATAAGACAATATTAATTTTATTATTAAAACTTCACGCTTGAGCCCCCACGGACAGGTAACACAACCCAAATGAAGCATCTTGCAACACCGGGAAGCCCAAAACGCTGCTAAAGGAAATCCAGGAAAAAAAAACATTAACTGCTGACTTAAACGGCTTCAGGCCAATACGACCAAATGCCGATGCCGGTAACAAATTCCAAACCTTAGCCGACCAAGGCACGAAGCACCGACAGAACTGATTAGTTCGACTCACGACAGCCTTCAAAGTGAAAGAGTGCGCACCGCACGCAGCACGAGTCTTTCTCTCAAATACCTTGAGGGCATGGAGAGAAGAATACAATCAATGTCAATGCCTCTCATTATTGTACACCTGATAAAACATACATAGCTCGGCTACTCTTCTCCTGTGGGACCGGTTCACCAGATCATTATCAGCGCACAGCCTGCTGGCTGTACTAGCAAGTCGGTCCAACAGACGCAAGTGAGTGTCAGCAGCTGAAGCCCAGACCGGTGAGCAATACTCTAACACAGGCAGCAAAAAACATAAAAACATCTGCGGACAACCTGACTGTCACCAAACACAGAATTCACCTTACGCAGGAGCCCAATCTTAGTGGAAGCACGTGACACCAACCTCCCAATGTGCGTCTCAAAAGTAAGCTTCTCATCAAAGACAACGCCAAGAATTTCCAAGGAGCTAGACTCCTGAAGCAAAGTGTCATTAACCTCCAGTTGGGGATGCTGCGGTACAAGTGTCCGAGACCGACTGATAACCATCGATTTGGTCTTACTGGCATTCAGCTTCATACTCCAGGCCGAGCACCAGGCACTAATGCGTGATAAATCCCTATTAAGAGACTGAGCGACAGCATCGCGCAGGCGAGGAGCAGGTATCACTGCTATCAAAGTGGAATCGTCGGCATTGTTGATCATCGTGTTTTCAAGCGAAGAGAACATGTCACTAGTGTAGAGAACGAACAACAGCGGAGCAAGCACACTGCCCTGAGGGACGCCAGACACCACCGCGACTGAGGCGCTCAAAACGCCGTCAACAGATACACTCTGCGTTCGCTCAGGAACAAAATCGCGAATGATTGACAGAACCCTACTACCCAGACCAAAGGACTTGAGCTTGTATAATAAACGCTGTGGTTAATCCTGTCAAGCGCCGCGTTAAAGTCCAACTGGACAAGGCGTGCCTCCGACGTAAAATCCAGCGCAGACTGTAAATGGTGTGGCACCGACAACAGAGCGTCACAACAACCCAAGCCATTTCTGTACGCAAACTGGCCAGCAGGCAGCAACCCCGTAACCTCAGCGAAACGACCAAGCTTACCAGCGATCAATTTCTCGAACACCTCCGAGAAAATGGGCGTCAGTGTGATGGGTCGATAGTTGGCAACATAATGTGACACCGGACCCTTGGGAATAGGAGTAATATTTTCAGTCCGTATCAGGCGCCGGAAGATCACTGCAAGCTTGACGGCAAGAACGTCAGCCAGCTGCTTTTTTCACTTCTCTCCAAGACTACTATTATAGGCTATGGAATCAAGTGTCGCCCATTCCATGTTTTAGTCGCGTGAATTTTGCTTCGTTAAAAGTTATATTTTTACAGATCATTGGAGAATACTTGCTAAATATTCTTGCATACCTCGCACGCCTTATACGTGAACTGACTGTACACAGTAACTTGTAATCATGTGTTTTAAGCAAATGAAGAAGGAGCTACATGAGGCATGAATATCCCATGTCATTAATCATCATGAACAAGGGCACAAGTCCAAGCACAATGCTTTGATAGTCTACTGTATACCGGCTGCATCGAAGACGCTTTATCGACATTTATACTTTGGATTGCATTCGACAGAAATGCATCAAGCCACCAGCGAACTTTCCCATACTTTCTCGTAGGAATACAACAGTACACAGAACCTTCGAAGCAAAGTAACACAGCCTGGTATGAATAGGGTTACGCTTCCACGATCGGCAGCTGCGTTGTTAAACTTATGTTTCTCATAAATAATTGCATTCCTTGCTTCACCTAGCACAGTCATTCGTTGTTATTTGAGGTCCCTTGGTTAATTCCTAGATATTTCATCGAAACATCATCAATCGGCCACATAACCTGTATGCAAAAATTAAGTGGGCCGAGAGCTTGGTAAGAGGTGTAGCAAAGGATCGCTGATGTGGCAAGCAGTGTTTCAATGGTGTATCAAGGGCTTGCGGACTACCCTTTTAAACGTGTTCTGTATTTACACCAGGTGTATGCTGCTAGAAATTTCTAGTCAACAAAGCATCAGATATTACCGTTTTTGCCTAAATTTTTGACAGCAGAAGCCGCTTGCTAATACTGAAGTGAAATTGGTGGCGCTCGCCCCTTTTATTTTTAAAATTACGGCTCAGGCAGGGGAGCTATACTTTATCCTCCTTACTATAATCGCGACGAGTATAGACAATTACGTTTATCAATGCAAATTAATTTGCCGTTATTATTGACTACCTCGTGCACTAGCAGTAAAATAAATGGTTTTGTATTATTTTTTTTTGTTTGGCAAATCCTTTTCTGTAATATTTAATGGATTTCCATCAGCTATAGTATCAACAATTTGTCTTTCGCCCGGATGCGTCTGAAACCTTTTCTGACAATTCAAGTGACTGATCTTATTTGTTTACATTAATTTTTGTAATAGTGTACTGTGTAGGGAAGGAAAAAGGTTTTACTCACGAGCATGGAATGGCTGCGTTCCTCTCTTTCGATATTCTAAATAGACGAACAAGCAGGCAACTTTAACGTACCCACCAGAGAAGAATCACGAACAAGGCCGGCTGCACACTAACAACTTTCGTTGTCGCTAGCAGCCTAGACGCAACTTAGCTTATCCGACTGCGCAGCCGTGGCCGTGACTTCAGCATGACGTTTATGAACATCGTGCTGTAATTCTTAGAATACCAATCATTGTGAACACCAACCGCTCATAATTAAGAGCGATCGTTGAAAGTTCAACATTGCCACTCGCTAGGGTGTAGAAATTGCAGTAGCGACTGAAATATTTGAAAATTTTTGAAGCAGCTGAATTTTGTGCAAGTTGAAGCCGTGCCGTAGCTACGTACGTACTCGGATAAGTTGAGTTGCCTCTAAGCTCCTAGCGGCAACGAAAGTTGTTAGTGTGCAGCCGGCCTTAGAGGAGAACCTGCCAACAGGTTTTCCATAATACGGTATTTCCTTGCTGGCATTTTTGATGACAAGTACTGAAGTGATTATAATAATAATTTACTGGTACGTCTGAGAAAGTGATAGCGATAATCCACTGGGACTAATAAAGCAAAATCAGCAGCTAACGTGCGGACACTTCTTTAGTCTGGTTCACACTATGGTGCTTTGCTATGCAAAGCGTCCGAATGTTTGTTGCTTTTTTCTGAGCAGAGGAAAGTACTCAGCTGTCTGCGTTCCATTTCACTTCAAATTTTAATCTATTTCCAAAATTACACGAGCGGCACTTACTCAAAGCCAGCTGACTTAGCTTCTAACAACATTTTACTAAATCTCTTGGCAGACAGTTGTGTTCGCGCTTCGTACTGCATACGGGAAACAAAAGACGGTAGTGTAAAGCCATCCTAAACCAGCAAGGGAGCGTTCACTGTAAAACTTTCCATCATGGCAGCGGATTTCAGCGACCTCCAGGTCAGTCCGAATATAGGCATTGAGACGCGCTGCTTCTTTAGCGTCATTACTGTCTAATGACTGGTTGCGTCCAGCGCCAGGAGCCCCGCACAATGTAAACAATGACGCTGCACTGACAGACGCATCGATACTAAACGCTCTATCGGTGGCCATCGCACCCTACCTGTACAGTGTTACCTGTACAGTGTTGCTTTAGGGCAGCCTCCAGGCTTAATTACTTTTTGATTATCTCCGCTCACCTGGCAAAACCTAGCAGCTGCTCTTGAAATGTGCTTATTAATGATGCTGAGGAGGTGCTCTTCGATGCGATGAAGTTGTGAAATATATCTGGTATGCTTGGACTTTTATCGTATACCGCATGATTATCTTGCTTTTCCCATATGAAAAACACTAGTAGGTAAGTATCATGTAGGATAAGTCATGCGGTTAGTAACACTGTAAATGTTATAAGTAGTGCGAGTCGTGGTGTGTGAAAACTGGAACTTAACTGCTCATTGAAGGACTTCATAAAACACAATTTTATCCGTATGTGGAAGTCAAAATTAATGAAAGCGTTTGCGGATTTACCATTTAACGTTTCAAATGAAGTCTCTTTGTAGCAATAACACCATTTGAAGCGTGACAAAACGGTACCTTGGACGTTAAAGTATCAAATCGACATGCAGTTTACCGCTACTGCTACATGCGGCAGTTGGTGCGTCGGCAGCATATCTCGTTCGGTCGGAGCTTGTGACGGTTGACGCGTCGGCAGCATACCTCGTTCGGTCGGAGCTTGTGACGGTTGACGCGTCGGCAGCATACCTCGTTCGGTCGGAGCATGTGACGGTTGACGCGTTGAACGGCTGAAATAAGGAAACTTTGGAGTGATTTTGCGGTCCCGATACGGCATACTGTACAGTCGGCTACATACATCAAATAGTCAGGTGAAGTCCAGCGCCTGTAGTTGGCGATGAGCCAAAATCTGTGAGTCATGCTTGCCTGGCGCAGAAGGAGAGAGAGAGAGTTGAAGAGACACTGACGCTGGCATCAGCAGATCTGTTGCACACTCACAGCAGCTGCCGCACGTGGAATCGAAACCCTATTCATACCAGGCTGTGTTACTTTGCTACGAAGGTTGTGTGTACTGGTGTATTCCTACGAGCAAGTGTTAATATAGCGAAATATCGCAGCCAGGTGTGGATAGGATTCACTCTGCTAGGTACGGTTGGCGCTAATGCGAGTGACGAGACCATAGGGTATTCTTATCAGCCTATAGATGTAGCCCTAATTGAAACTAGACTCTGAGATCTGTTTGGGCATGAAAAGGTTCAAGAACCTTTTGTAAGATATTTTAATCGTGATCGGATTGAGACTGCTCGCGACTGTAATCGTGTGAACTTTTTCGATGAAACATTTATCTTAATATGCATGGATTAACGAAAGTTAGTTTGGTCAGTGGTAAATCAACTGTTGTGCGTAGCTCAAAAACAGCTTAGCTAGTGTAATCCGCTCGCCAAGTCGACTAATAGTTTCATATCGCAAATCCTGATTCTGAATACTGCTCGTACCTCTCGTCTGGCAGCCAGAACGAACTCGAGGATAATCGCAAACCGGATTGCGAATCAAATTCCAAAGCGAAGACGTTGTTTTGCAACATTTGGCATCGCGAGTGGTGTACGTCGAATAATCGAGATCATTATCGATTCTTCAGCGCCCTTCCATCGGCAGGTCAGCAGTACACAGTACACTTCCACTCTTCTTTGGTTAATTTAGCTAAGCTTTCACGCCATATTTCTTTTTATACCATCAACAATTGCTATAACCTTCTTTTGCTCATTCTCCGCCTTGTTGATCCTATGCGCGGTCTTTTTGGATGTGGCTGTCTCAGACTCAGTGAGCTTACGAAATGCCGAATACTCAATTCAAACAGACGAATCAGAATATCAGGATTCAAGTTTCAGACGAATTTGTCGTACTGAACGGAGCTGGGTCAATGGAAACGGCCTGGGTGAGTTTCATTCCTGTCTTGAAGCATAGGTGCCTCCGCTGGAATGATTCAGGTACAAGATAAGCACGCTCCAGATTTTGGTTATATATATTTTCTTGTTAAAACTCGACTTTTTTTTTACTATTTAATACTGCTAAATTTATCAATAAATTTATGAAAGTACATGCTACCCAGGCCTAGAGGGCTCGTTTGGCATACTTTGCTGCGCAAACCCTCTCGATCATCGTGGTCTAGTGATGAGATAACACGCCCGACGTCGTTCGTATACACTATAATATTACAGTAGCTTCCGAGAAACAGCAGAGAAACTCCTGGTATTAAATTACTGCTTTCTGTAAGTACGACAATCCCGAACACGACGGCCACCCGCTTATGAAAGTAAACTTTTTTATGCTTCCGTACGGAGGAGAGTCGATGTGATGCCTCGAGGGACGCTTCATGTATCATTTGTGAATCAGATGGCTTGTCAGCGAACACACTCATCAGACGTCCTCTAAAATCAATAAAATGTTTCGTCTGCTGCACGAATTTTCTGAACCTACCGCAGCGCGCTTGTAACCAATACATTGGTGCAATTGTGGTCTGGCGTTATATTTATGACCGGTGTACCCAGTAGCCAGTTCAACAATTTCGGCAATGATTGTATTGAGTCTTGTTGTTAAGGTTCATCTTGGGCGCCGGTCCTTATTTACCAAGAGCAGTGGTTCCCAACCTTTTCTAAGCCTGGTAGCTACTTCTAGAAATTTTTTGTATTTTCTCGCACTCATTACTAATAATTACTCATCTGATAATGAATAACATGTGCACCATATTTGTTAACAAATTTATATGTACAACTTCATTTTATTTAAGATTTCGCATATCTTAGAGGGTTATTTCGCAGCCCTGAGTGGGATGCGAGCCTTACTATTGTAACACCTGTCATTTGACCAATAATTATGGCTCGATTGCGTTACAATGATCCTTCGTAGCAAAAGAAACTTGGAGGTTTAGTCGACCCAATATTGCAATATTGGGTGAATGTTGGAGCCTCGTCAGCCGACCATGGACCATTGCTTTACCAATATGAGCTAAGAACCAAGGCACTTATGCATTGTCAAGCAATATCGGGCCAACATTAGGTCAGTCTTGGGAAACGCTTCATGAAAACGTGCGAGAAATTATACTGTTAGTTTTATTTATGCATTATTTCACTATAAGTATCCGGAAATTAGTCAAATTTCGGTTGCAAGTAAAAAATATGTGAGGTTAATAACATTGGATCGCAATATTGGACTAATAATAATCTCCAGCAGTGATCCGGAATTTAGCGAATTTTTTTTCTAAACGTCGACGCGTTGAATTAATGATGCATAAAACACTCATATATCAAAGAAGAATGCAAATACTATGATAAATACCTATGTTATTCTTTTAATTGTCATTTTTTGACTGAAGCCTGATCATTTTTACAAGGAAGCCTGTTCACTATCGTTAACGAAGTGCATTTATGCTTAGATCAACGTTCGTTGTTTTAGCGATATTAAGGATAATCCTCGATATTGAATCAATACATTAGCATTTATGCAGAACTATTTCATTTTCGTGTAGTTAGGATAACCGACTGCTTTGTTTGCTGAACATTCACCGACAATGTTGGTCTGAGATTGAAAAACAACATTGGACCGACTTTCCAAAATCAACATTGCACTAATGTTAAAATGCAACTTTGGTCCAACCTGGAGCGGAGCTACTTGGGAAGGCTCGATTGCTTTCATTTCAGAGTCGGTGCTTTGCTTTTTGAATAATCTCGGTGCATGCATAAGTTTCATTCGTCTATCTTATCTTATTAAAGTTTTTTTTTTATTGTTGTTCCTAGCTTCGCTCAATGATTGTACATTTCCGCCTCGACACTGCTTGTAATTGCTGCCATTTGCACACTTACAGCTCGATTACTTGCGTTTAACCGTCAATTTCTTCAAATTTGCATAATGTCGGTGAGAGCATAAGTTTTATTTATCTATCTGATCTCAAGTTTCCTTTAGAAACTTTCTCAGCGTGTCCCAACTTGGCACTCCTAGAAGCTTTCAATATGTTGTGGCACCCGCTTCAAAAATTGTAGCTCATCTGATGATAGGTAACGAATGGAACTCGCATCAAATTTGTGATCTAGCACTAACTTATTTCTCCAACCTCATTTTTCCAAGAATTTGCATCCCCTAGAAGGTCATCTCGCACCTCTTGGAATGCGAGCACCCTCGGTTTGGAACCTCTGACCTAGAGAGTAAAGTCTGGAGGAGCTATAGCTTTTTTTTCGGTGAGAGGGGGGGGAGAGGCGTGGAATCAAAGTCGGGATATTGCCAATTTCAATTTGACATTGTCTACAGTCAGATGTTAGTGAGTCAGAATTCTGGACTTGGGACTCTAAGAGCCAAACTCGATCCCTCTGATCCCAGGAGGTCGAGTTGGAGTCGGAGTAGTCTCAGAGCCTGAGTGTGAATTAGAGTCTAAGTCTACATTGGACCTCTTACTCTCCGATTCCACAACCCTGATGGCTAAACACAACCGGTGTTAGAAGAATCACCTCAAGGGATATTTCATAAGAAATTACGAAAATATTATTCTAATGTTGGAACTTGAGGATTTTTAATATAATTTTTTTGCAATACCTGGCCGAACTGAACGAAATTTTCAGACTATTGCATAATAACTTTTATCCCAGCCTCAGAAGCTTGTTAATTACGAAATATTTCAACCATTTTACTGAATGCAATCTATCGACGCAGAAGGATGAAGAGTGGAGTTGGGCCACACTGCAGTTGACAGCTGACCTCAGCGGGACGTCCTCCGAAAGCATTTCTACTTCATTGCTAAACATCAGAAAATTTCCCATTTTATCAGGTTCGAATTCACTACAAATTTGAAGAGATATCCGACACTTCCCTGCTGATACTTGTTACAAGTCAACTCAGCTGACGGCTTTCATTTTAATAGATCTCTTAGTCGGCACACAGCTGAGTAAACAACATTACGTTTGAACACTTTGCACTATGTAGACGGGGATTCGGCAGACTATATTATACGAACATGCTTTAAACTTCTAAAGTTCGAGTAATGGAACTCGCTGTTTCAGTAGGGAATTTCTGTTCAGAGCAAATGCTAATTGCATCATCCATCACGTTTTTTGCTCTGTAATTTCTGATAAAACCTCGCAATGTTGACCATTTCCGATTCTTTTATTCATGATCCGTAAGTAAGGACTAGTCGACACGCTAGTCTCTTAAACGTGTTCACTCATGGAACTAACCTAGCCTAATGTGTTAGTGTGCCATTGAAACAGAAGAAAGGTGTGAACTGTTTTCTGAGTTTTATGTCACAGCAAAGTTGAGGAGATATCCGTAACTTGCGTAGAGACGCTAGCTGAGGACACTGGTTTGTCGGCTAACATTTAATAACGTCTGTGGCAATACAGTGGCATACGCACAGTAATGTTTACATCGACTTTACGCAACAGTCG
>LQNS02278140.1:3675618-3702290 GCA_001587735.2 Parhyale hawaiensis | reverse complement strand
GGGACTCTTCACTCCCCCCCCTCTTTTTTTCTCTCTCTCTTTTCTCCTGTCCTGGCAATAGCTCATAGAGTGCCGGGGCGTATGTTCCGGTGTCTCTTTGGGAATGGGCCTATTGGTTCGTCTACTGCCGCCTATCTAATCTAATCTATTAGACTATCGAGACGCCGGTAAATTTTCGGTTCAAGTCCGTCACCACTTTTTGATATTTTGGCACTTTTTATAGGTAAATTAAAGGCGCTATTTGAGACGTTTTTCATGAATACAATTTTTTGGGGCAAAGTCTTCGTTTTCGAGATCGCTATAACACGAGTCAGTTCCCTTTGTTTTTCTATGGAAGAAAACAACAGGCGTTATCATAGGCTTGCTAGTAACCCCATAGGAACCTAACCGAACGCCGCTTATTTTCTCCCACAGAAAAAAAAAACAATGTCTCAAAAACGAAGAGTTTACCCAAAAAATGGTATTCATGAAAACGTCATAACATGACTCCTTTGACCTATGAAAAGTGTCAAAATATCAAAAGGTGGTGACGGACCTAAACCGAAAAAATACCGGAATGCCTTTCTTCCGTGCCCATGTTGGTTCCTTCCAATTTCACACTCCTACTGGAGCTGCCGCAGTTGCAGTGACTAGGGAAGTCTAAACCAACGCACTGCACGTAAGAAAAATCTCTTCTTTCTCAGCTTGCTGTTCTCATGAAAGCATTATTTTTTTTTGTCCAATGTGAGATTGCCATTCTGCCTGGGTTCTGCATTTCTCTCTACGTACTGCGTGTCCCTACTTGTTTTTGTCTCAAGGAATCACAGGTGAGGTGCTGTTGTGGGTAGGAAGGTGTAAATCGTTTGAAAAACGCATAACTCCGCCAAGTGAAGTATTATTGATGAAATAATTAATTTAATCCTGACCAGGATTTTTATCACCAAAATTGGGTCATTTGTGCCTCGACATTAATTACGGTTCTAGTACCTAATTTTTTTGAAGATCCGTCTATAACTTTTTGAATTTGATAAACATAGTGAGACATCAACGACGGACCGATCGCCACCAAAATTAGGTCATTGGTGCTCTCTTTAACATTTCAAACACTTCCTGCTAATTTCATGAAGATCCGTATGTAACTTTCATTTATGTTTTGACAAACAGAAAATAACAAACATGGGGACTTACGGGCAATCGGACTGACATGTAGCTACCACAAAAATTTGTTCAGTTCCTCTTCGTAACATTCCCAACAATTCCTGCACATTTCATGAAGATCCGTTCATAACTGATTGATGTTACCAAGAAAAAGCACGCCGATGAAGAAGCAAGTAACTGGTAGGACGGATGCTCACCATAATCATCTGTACATCCTAACATATCTAAAGTTCCCTGTAAATTTCATCAAGGTCCTTAGTCCTTACATTTCCCTGCAAATTTTATCAAGATCCTCACATAACTTTTTGAGTTATTTGGGTGGCAGACAAACGCGCAACAGAATAACAAACAATTGACAAACTCCGACAAAAACATAACCTCCCTGGCGGACGGTACTAGAGTTTTTACGGAAACACCCAACCCGCAGCATAGCGTTGTTTTCGTGATCGAATTCAACAAGCTACCTACATCTGCAGCTCATCGCGAAATCACTACAGCCGAACAGACACTGAGCGAACAGGCAGCAGTCTTGGGATACACAGTATTGACAGGAAGCTGTTACCAATACAGCGACCGCATTCGCTGAGCTACTACCTGATAATTATAATAAGAACTTAATTGTTATCCCTACGAGACTGGACATACTTTTGCTTTCTTTTTTATGGCATGAAGTTCATAGCGTAAGAGGTTTAGCCAATTACTGGGAATGTACCGTTTATACGTACCTACTTATTTTAGCTAACAATGTTATGAAACTTTGTTCCTATGTGTCTCCTGTGAATTTAACATCCAAAATTTACCTTTATGCTCTTCAATAGTGAAATAATATGGATGACGTAGGTACGTTAATCTGCCAGAGTATCGTAGTTCACCTTTGAGTCCGATAGCGCGTAGAATAATTATGACTTCCCGTCTTTTTCTTAGAGCCGCACTGGGATGAAAAATTTTTTTTACTTTTCGCCTCCTGATGAGAACCCTCCAAATCGCCATTCTCACGAAACTGGGAAAATGGAAGAATGTTGAACAGTGTCTGTGAAGTCAAGGGTGATGAGTGCATTTACAATTCTATAAATGATAGTTTCATCATAGCTTCCACAGTAATTAAGTTGTGGTAGCATCTGCAAGATAGACCCAAGACAGTCTAAACGGTTCCAGTGTAATAGGTAGGTATGTACTATGAAGGTAGCCCGCCTCCAATAATGGGTTAGGTTAGTAATATTACTTTTCTCGTATGAGTAGCACTGTTTGAAATGTTGTACATAGACCATGCTATGACGGAAATGTATAAGAAGAGGTTGGGTTAGTTAACAAGTAGTTTAGGGTAGGTACGCTGCAGCTAAAATACGTGTCGTGACCTTACTTACAGGCGTACATATTAGGCCGGCTGCACACTAACAACTTTCGTTGCCGCTAGCAGCTTAGAGGCAACTCAACTAATCCGACTGCGTAGACGTGGTCGTGACTTAAGCATGACGTCTATGAACATTGTGCTGTAATTCTTATAATATGAATCTCTGTGGTCTTAAACCGTTCATAATTAGGAGCTGTTGTTGAAAGTTAGACATTGCCACTCACTAGGCTATACCGGTAGTGTAAAAGTTGCATTAGCGACTGATATATTTAAAATTTTTGAATAAAGTTAAACTTTGTGCAACCTGAAGCCGTGCCGTAGCTGCGTGAACGGATTAGTTGAGTTGCCGCTAGGCTGCTAGTGGCAACGAAAGTTGTTAGTGTGCAGCCGGCCTTATAGGTGCGTGAATGAATCTCAGCAAGGCCCCATACTACACCGACGCCGTTTACAAATTATCATATGTCTACTCTTGGCTTGAGGGAGAAAAGTTAACTCGCGTGTAACTGAACGAAAACAGCCGGAAAGAGCGCGACTGGAATACGCCCGAATTGGAATAAGCACCGCAAGGAATAGCCTACGCTCGTAACAGAATAAGTGCATGTATAGATTATACGTTTAGTTATTGTAGGTTAGATTAGCGTATGTTATGCTCCTTAGTTGTTTGAATTCTCTAAGTTGAGCAGAAAACATTGGATTTGATGGGAGAAGCTAGGGTCCGCTACTATTCCAAGCTTTTGTCGCCCATTCCAGTTCCCGCTTGTTCCAAGTGGCGCTTGTTCCGATTCGCGCATATTCTCTCACGCGCGTTCCAGTAGGTAACTCTAGTTCAGTTAGGCCGCCGCCCCGTGAAAGCAAAAAGCGACGTGCGCCACAAATTTGTCGCATCGAAAAACGCAATATCGGGTACAGCAATCTACAGTCCCCACCGACGCAACCCAGATCGCGCGACACTCTATCGCTCACTGGCGCCATGTCTCCCGAAAAAAATCGCATTGCATCGCTTGTTGTGTCAGTGGAGCCCCGGCCTTACGCGTGCATATAGTCGTCCCTCAGGAGGACTTTCGATTCTAATGCCTTAGTTATAGGCTGCAACTTGCTACGACTTTAGAGGTAAATTCGACTCTGCTTCTAATTTATTGGTGATGACTTTTCTTGCGTTGCAGCTTGTGTTAGGTGTGGTAACAATTAGTGAAGAGTGTGCATGGTAGTGCTGGGTAGAGCTTGGCAGTGTGTGGGAGTGTAGCTGTTCAGTATGGTGGTCCTCTGGCGACCTTCCTTCGTCTTCCTGCCGTGCTCTGCAGCGCGTCTCAGATGGAACCTATTTCTTCTGGTGAGTGACAATGTACTTATAGTAAGCTAATTGTTAATGTAATATTAGAATTACATTGAGGCAAATGAACAGCTAGGTACTAATGCCGTTTACTTTTCTCCATGTACAACCCCGAGTAATGCAGGAAGAGCCACAAAGTTGGGTGTCTACTTTAAATGCATTAGGAAATGTGCAGAAACTTGATAGGTACCGTACTAATTAAGCTGTTCTATATAAATTTTATTATGAAACGTAACTTTTTACGCTTTATCGTGACTACATGGACGATGTGGTTTAATATACCGTATAGAGCTTCTTAATTCTTATACAGGAAGCTATCAATACCTACCGTACGTTATAAAATCCTAATTTAGGCTCAAAGTTTTTACTTTCATGCCTCAGATAAAAGTAGGTCCTCTTGATTACGTATATTGAGTACCTGGAAGTTTAAGTGTTGAGGCTAAATAATTAAACTGCCTAGCTATACATCGAGGAATGACTTTACCGTACTGAATTATTTCTTAGGCTGCTGTCGGCCTGCAATGGAAAGGACCATCAATTGGGCCCAAGGACTGTCCAGTCTATTGGTTAACTAGTGATAGGCTTCTCCGCCGTGGGGGGCGGGCCCGCGGCCCGCATGAATTACTTTAGTTTTATAGCTAATTAACCTTTCAAATCATATTTTCCTTGAGCTTACTTAATTTTTTTATTGATACCGGTAGTCAATGCTATAGTCTTCTTTGATGTGTTGCGCTTCCTCTCTTTTTTCCTCGATTTGCTGTTGCCTTGCGGGGCGGTCAGAGAGCTTAGGCTGCGTAGGTACGACCTGTCTCGGGGTTTGAATCTTCCAGAGTTGCTGTACGGATCGTACTAAGTGCTTCACTTCCTATATATGGAACCCTCTGACATCCGGAGGCGATTGAGGGAAAGAAAGTATACACGACAAGGAATTTCCAATTTGTCTTTCAGCATGGACTGCTTTTCCAGTTCTTCGCAAATTAGAGAATTTTCTGAAATCCCAAATTAAGGCAAAATAAAATTTCGTAGTGGGTATCCACTGCACGCGAGATATTAAGTGATCATTGTATTCATTCTCCACTCACTGGTTTTTTGCTGGGTCCTCTTCCGTTCATGGGCTCCTTCATTTTATTGTCTGTCTCTTGATTTTCCTACTTTATGCTTAAGTAAGTTTAAGCTTAGCTATTACAAAAGGGCATTAGAATTTTGTCCCAAGCCGTAATACTAATTAAAAAACATTAAATATCCAGCCGTGTTATCGCTAGCCCGTATTCGCGGTATGACCCGATTCAAGTAGCCAATAAAGTTTACGGTCTCATTTTAAAGGTAAAATGAATTTTTACTACTTCACCTTAAACGCATGATCTCAGTCTCATTGCCATCCGGCTAACAGTGCCTGAAGTCATCATTTGCTCTTTCATCATCGTATGGTTACCTTTTTGTAGGGTAACATGTCTAGTAGCCGTCCACTTGGCACTAAAACTTCCTGTGTGAAAACTAACAGTGCTATAAAGTTGTAGATAGGCTTAAACTGTGAGCTAAGTTGTAGCCTACAGTTTGAGCCTACGTATACGTACGGCTTTTTAGCACTGCTAGTTTTCACACAGGAAGTTTTTGTGCCAAGTGGACGGCTACTAGCACGGTGGACGGGTAGGTACTAGACATGTTACCTACCCTATCATGCAGGGTTTTCGATCATTGCGCAGCAGAATGCTTAAGTAGCTACGTAGTGAACGCTCACGTGCCAAAAACAAAGCAGATGTTAGTGTCACCAATGTAAACAAAGTTCTAGCGTAATTTTTTTTTCTGCCTATCTGAAATTCAGTTCGGTATGAGGCAAGCATCCATCAATCCCATACCGACTGCGAATTTAATTGGTAAGCTTTGAAAAGCTTACAGTGAACGAACTACAAGCGAATTTCACGCCAAACGTCTAATGCCCCTCTCAAATGAGTTTTTAACTGAATTTTCTCTCCAAGTGGTGAAAAATTCAAACTTAAACTGATAATGGTGGAATTATTTCGTACAGAATCGTCATATTTAAAAGTTTAAAACGGCTGTACGTCTGTCGGAGCCCTGGAAATCTTATAATTTTATCCTGACAGTTACTTAAATGAAACTTCAATAGATTGCGTTGCATGAAACACCCTCAATTGAGGACGCTTTGCTTATAGGTTACAGAAAGCTTTCCATCAATCTTCGCTTACGCGATGCATCACCGCAGGGTAGAGGGTCACATAGTAATTGTGCACATTTATGGTTCAAGTGTGCTATATTTATATTATAGGGATTTGCACCTGCCATGAGACTCCGAAGTCTAAACCTATAGGCTAGCCTTCCTTACGCTTTCCGGGTATCTGTTTTTTTTTGTGTGTGTGTCTGTGTTTCCTTTGCTTTCTTTTTCCCAATTCTACTTTTAACCTTAATTTTATTCTTCTCTTCCTTTCAAACTGTACCTATTCTTCCCTTGTTTGATAGTCCTCTGTGCTTCAGTTTTTCTTAACGTTTTCCAATAGACTACTAACTACCAGTTTTACCTGTCCCTTTCCTTGACCAATCTTTAAGTTCTATGTTAGGTGTACGGATTTTAAAACTAACTTTTTATCTAATCACAATCTAATCTTGGGTATTTTTGTTGTTTTTGTAACGACCCAAAGTGTGTTGGGAGGCAAAGGTCCGCTGGCCAGACTGCAGGACGCCACAACCCCAGCTCCGTAACAATAGGCTGTCAGTAATGCTCCCACACTCACGGCTTGTCTAGGGATTTAATCTTTCGGAAGAGTCTCTTTGGTGCCATCAAGTGTGATCGCTTCATTATGAAGAGTCCGCCCTGTAAAAAATAAATGGAGGTCTCTCTCTTTTCTTTTGTGTGAAGTGCGGCTCTGCGCGGTTAGTTGTGGTCTGTGGTCGGCCGATGTGATCGCTTCATCTCGCACTCGTAATGGACTTGCCGTCTGTGGCCGTGACTTTGTTTTGTGAGGTAGGTACGTACCTACTCAAGTTTGAATTGTTATAGTGGGAGGAAGAAAACTAATATGACTACAGCTAATTAACTTTGTTTTGTAGTGCACCGCGAACAGTTCTTGTCTTTAAGCCAATGAAAACATTCGTGCTCTATTCCCTGAATATAGTGGTTCTTGACTTTCCTATTAAGCGGTTCTTAATTGTTCTGCAGTGAGTAGAACAGTTCTTGACCCCGATTTCTTGATGATATTTTATTCTGCGCCACTTAGATAGAGCGGTTCTTGGTCGCTGTTGGATAGCGTGGTGGATAGAGCAGTTCTTGGTTTCGATGAAGTGAAACTGTACTCATTTCGAAGTGGATTAAATGAAACAGTTTCTACTGCCCTCTAGAAACTGTGGTTTGTCGCATATACCATGCACCCGTTATAATCTCATTAGGGATCAATTATATATATATGACTGTGAAAATGACGTAGTCCAAGTAAGCTAGTTACGCATTAGCAGTTCATTTCATCTTCGGAGACTTCAAGTATGTTTATTATAGAAATATACCGTTTTATGTACGATAAAACAGATTTACTGCGTACCTACTAGAGGGGAAAAATAACAAAGTACTCAGGCGCAGTTACTTTTATTTTCCCTCAACAGTAGTGGTAATTTTTCCAACTTTTGCTCTTTCCTTCTTATCGAATGTTTTACTAGTGCTTTTTCCAGGCCTCCAATCAGCCTATAGTGCGGTATCTTGGAAGGGCCTGCCGTTCGGTCAGAACACTGGCTAGAGAGAATATCATCATCGCACATACATCACGGCAGCTGCCATTGGCTTTATGCGTTATATCTGTTGCCTGACCACCGCCTTGCGTTATATTTGTTACCTGACCGCCTCTGTAGCGCCTAAATGTTTGGCTTTAGCGTCTCTGGACACGCCATGGCCTGTCCTCACGCTCTCCATTATCTGCCCCAACCAGCCTGGACATGAGCGGCGCGGCTTGATTAGTGCTTCTGGAAGGCCGTGCGGACTCTCGTAACCAGCATGTTTAAAGTAAATCAGCTTAGTTCCGAGTAATATAGAAGGTGTAGCTATATACTTTTTCTTTTAGACAGTTTCTTCAGTTCAGGATCTCGGGTTGGTTGCGGCGCGCATGGAAGGTCATGCGGATGTTCCTCGCCAGTTTCATTTTAAGCAAATTAGTTCAATACTGTAAGTTAGAGGTGAGGTGTTGTCGGTTCTGCTTGTAAAGTATGAGGTTGTGGCACTCAGGTGAGGAGATGTGGCATCTTAAATAACTTGTTCTTTAATATCTGTACCATGCAAAGCATTTTCGAACAACCATAAGCTCATAGGTGCTGAATTTCTCCGTATTATTTGATTCTATTTTAGATGAGACTTCCTTCTGGGGCATAGGATGCGTCATACACTTGAGGATCCCAGGTTATTTACGGTACCTTCGCGTGAGCTATGTTATGGGGTATCGCGTTCCTACCGGGATCTCACAGCTAGGTTGCCTTAGTTTTAATTAGGTATAGGTGTTCGGGACATGTTCCTTTCGCGCCCATTAATTTTGCTTCCTTTCTTTTTTTTCTTTTGCTAATGATGCTTTTGTTTTTTCTTTTCTTATTTACTGTATCCGAGCGCGATGATGCTGTGTGTGAACAAGGTAGTACATGGGTTGCGTCGGTTCCTGGGTGGAAACAAGGTAGTACATGGGTTGCGTCGGTTCAACGTTTCCACCGACATTCTGAATCCATACGTCCCTTCCTCCTGGTCTCAATTTCATCATGAAGCACCGCGTTGTGTCGAAGGAAGCTTATTTCGGCACTGTAACTTTTGTTTCTCGTAGGAATAGCATTGTTTGGCAGTTTTTCCATCATGGACGTTATCTTCTTTGGTTACCTGTGCGGTATCTTACTAATTTAAGGCTTTGGGAAATGCCCTACGAAGGTGTTTTCTGCTAGTGTATTCCTATTGGAGACAGAACTCGTGTAGCGATGAAGCACAGCCTGAGGAAGATGGGGTTAAGCTATCGTAATATGTTACCTATTATATATATATATGCTAGCCCACGCATATATTTTTTTGAGTTTTCATCCTTGAAGTCTATATATATACTTGCTTCACCATGATTAGTTGTGTCAAAATACTATTTTCCCGTCTGTAAGCACGAAAACAATAGGTATTACTGGCGCGATTTTGGTTTCTATATGGGGGAAAAAATAATTTTGTGGCAGTGGCTGTTGTTTCGAAAACGCTTTACGTACGTGCATCGTATGGCAGTGTTGACCATTGGCTACCACTGCTGTTCGAACTCGTAGGTAGCCTAGGTATTGGCAGAGCTTCGGTTCTGCTCAATTATAGGATGTTAGAGACCGCATGTCGGGAAAACTTGTATGCTGCTCTCTTCTATGTTGTATAAACGGCATAGAAAATCGTTGATCTTCATGGTTCCCTTCTCTGAAACCCTGATCCCGCTTGTAGGTACTGCGCACCGACTTTTGCTAATCCTTATTTTAGTGATTCCAATGCCCTTCTGTAGCCCCGAACTTCTAAGGGACTATGTAGGGAATGCGTTCCAGGTCCAGAACACTGGTGTCAGAACATCACATTACTGGAAGCGCGTGCCGGCCGGCAGTAAGTCTTCTCGCAGTGGCTGCAAGTCTCGTTGTGTCGGGATGTTTTAATTTCAGTAGTGGGCAGGCTGTAGTATGACTGGACGGTGTTTTGATGTGCTTTGTGCTGCTTCGTCTTGCGGCTAAAATTGCACTGAATTATTTTGCAGTTATATGTAGCAGGGCTTGCAAGCTGCGTCTTGGTGCTCTGTTGTGTGCTGTGATGCTTTGTGCTTCTACTTGCTGCTGGAGTTAAACCTAATAATTATGCAGCTTTGGTGGGTTTTGCAAGCTATATACGGTATGTCATAATTCACGGTACCTACTGTGTTATTTGCTATGAGCTTTTTGCGTCTTCCTACATGTATTTTTCGGTAAGAATTTACTGAATTATCGTATGTTGCTACAGCTGCAAGCATGAGGTACCGGTATGTAGCTACCTGTCAGTAGTTGTCCATATAGGTATTTGCTTGGCCATTGGCACTTCTGCCATTTATAATTAAGCCGAAATGATTTCATGCCGCAGGTATAGAGTCAGAATTAGAGAACGACATACGTTTGTTCTGTGTCTGTCTGAATGCAACGCATCTGAAAAAGTTACGGATGGATCTTAAAGAACTGTATGGGAATAGATGGTCTGAATTTGATGCTGTTCTGTCAGTCCGTTTGTTTGTTGGTCTATAATTGTCTGTTATAGCTTTGCGTAAGTCTGCGCTCTCCGACCGCAGCTCTAGCAACCTATCTGTGCAGAAGCAAAAGCGGTGATGTATTGGCAACTGTGTCATGTGTGTCCGCGTCCCGCCAGCAATAGCAATATGTCTGTTCGGGACTTAGTAACTATTTTGCTAGTGTCGTGGAAGATTGTGCTAGCTGCAGTCTGTGGGTTTCCTCCAGGAGCCTAGTTTTCCCCATTGTCCTGTGATGGACCTACTCGCTACAAGTAGCGCAGTTTTCCTTTTCACTCTACATACATACGCCTGACACGTACTGCCTCCAGCACCCATCGTACGTCTGACTCGTGCAGCTCCACCAGTCGAATGACTTTCTTTTGCGTTATCGCCGAGGCTACGTTATGCAATTATACGTTCAGCCTATGAGCGGACATATAGCTCGCCCGTCGTTTCTACTACCTACCTACCGACATAGACCTACACTGTAAAGCGGGACGACTTACGACTATACGCTCGTAAGTTCAGCGTGCGGTTGTATAGCGTGGGCCCGGCATTGCTCACATTGCTCACGTTCTCAGCTCTAACACCTTGTATCGCTCGTTCGATTCCCCGTGCACACGAGCTCTTTGCAATCTTGGTGTGCTGACTCGGCAGTTGTGTGTGCATGCTCGGCACCGTGGCGGAACTGCTTTCCTCAGAGATGAGGGGGGTGGGGGGTCTCGGGTTATTTGTTCCTTCNTAACCCGAGGGCGACTGCGACTACACTTACTTATCTGGGGCCAGTGGGCCTATACCCGCAGCACAAACCAGTGCATGTGGGTTTCCCAGGTGAGGGTGTGGTCTAAGTTGACTTTACCTTTACAGATGCGGATAAAGCTCACACATCACTAATTATGTATGGACGTAGGTATATGTTATACGTTTAAAAGTTCCCGCAACCACTACACCGAGCACGATTTTTTTATTGCATTACGTGGTTCGCTCTTACCGTTTCAAGTCTCCCATGTAAATGTGCGTACACGGGTGAAGTGCAATGATGCCTAGCTGAGAACGTCAGCTGGTGTGGAGGCCTGTGGCGTTCAGGACCTTCACTTCCACGCGTAAGACACCACCTCACACCTGGAGTTACTGGGCCTCCTCGAGCTCTGCTGTCGCCTAACCTTCAACTTTTTGTGTTCATGTCTAGGACGTTTAGGAATATCTCGCTTCATGGTGGACACAGTTAACATTGTGCCTCACTGCATCTGATACGACGGAAAAACTTGATTATAATAGTAATTAGAGTAGTCTGAGAGCGCACACCTCCGCCAAGCTAGGCAATGTTAACGAAAAATTCAGATTGGTTCTGAAACTAGGTTTCTTTTTATCATCACTAAATTTGGTCATTTGTACCTCTTAATCGTAATGACAGCTTTTGCAATTTTCTTGAAGATCCGGTAGTAACTTTTTGAGGATATTCTGACAAACACTAGTCAAGTAGGTAGGTACACAAACGGACGAACCCATCATCACCAAAATTTGGTCACTTGTGTCTTTCAACATTTCTAACAATTCCTACAAATTTCATAAAGATCCGTACATAACTTTTTATCACTCGCAATCGAAGCGAAAAGTGGTGATAAAGTTTTCGTTGATGTTGTATGTCTCTTTGTCTGTCCGTCCAAAAAGGGACATTATCATCGCAATATTTTTCAGGCAGTCAGGTGGTTTGACTGAGATGTGAAAAATGCCAAAAAACTTGAGTTTAATCGCCATCAAAAATGACGGAGTTGAATTTGTAACTCGTCCGCCCCTCCCCGTTACCGCGGGTGATCGTCTTACGCCACGAGACGTTCTAGTTGAGTTATGTTACTGACAAACAAGAAACAAACAAACCAAACGGATCAACACGAAATTTTGTCATTTGCTCTTACTAAAAACCCTAACAATTTCTGCAAATTTCATAAAAATCCGTCCATAACTTTTTGAGGTATGCTACCAAGAAAACAAAGACCGACAAACAAACAGTTCAACGGATCTTCACCAATAGTTAATCATCTCCTCCTCCTAACATAGCTACCTGACATGCCCTGTAAATTTCGTAAAGATCCGTCCATAAGTTCTTGAGACATCTTGGTGACAGACAAGCGAAGAGACAGACAAACGAACGACACATTTGACAAAAACAGAACCTCTTTGGCGGAGGTAATAATTGTGCCTCATTGCCCTATGTTATTGCTAATACCTACAATGTTTAATGTTATTCTCTGTTTCGATAAAAATTGTTTCGCTTTGAAGCCAATGTTAATGTTGTGTCTTCGTTGACTTCTATACAACCGCTCAACCTCCAGTTATTTTATAATCATATCTAGGGTGTTCAAGATTAAATGCCTTCATGTTTAGATTAGCAGCGGTTAATTAACATTGTGCAGATTGGTTCCGAAGCCTTCAACTTACTATGTTCACAGGATCATATCTAGGACGCTTGGGAATTAATATCTTGCTTCATGGCAGCCGCAGTAAACATCATGCCTTGTTGACTCGGCTGATGTCTAACTTCCTTCATCTGTGGTGGTCATGCCCGTCAAACAGTTCTTTAATTTGACAGTGAATACTTCTCTTCGATGAAGCAACTTCATTTTATCTCCATCACCTATTTTTTTAGTTCTCTGTCTGTGCGGTGTAGTTTAATACCATACAGTGCAATTTAATCTATTCTTCCACAGTTGTGCTCCCACCAGGGCGCTATTTCGGTTTGATCCACCGCATGTCGTGCGCTCTGACTGGGCAGGATTGATGCTCTCGGCCATCGCGCTTATCAGGAGAAAGTGATGCTTTCGTAATTCATCTTCCTGTGACACACTTGCTATTATCCTGAACCCACTGAGGGGACAGGGGGGGGGGGCGACGGTCAGTCATCGAGACGCATTTGAGATCCTCCTCTTGCTTCATATCTGTGATTGTTGGATTTTTTTTTTGAGTGGTGACCTCGCGGCCTTCCTGGCGCCACGCCCAGATGGTTCGCTCGCACTTGATTTTGGTGAACTTGCGTGGTACCTACCTACAATGAGTCAAATCCAACGACCTTCTTGTGCTACATTTGTTCTTTGTCCGAGTGCTTCGCCTTATCAGTTTCTTCGCATGGTGATTTGCCTTAGGTACCGTACTGCTTAAAAAAAAGTCGATGGCGTTTCAAAGAGTGCTGTGTAGGCCTATATAAAAATTATTATTTCATGTGGACAGTCAATGGTTTACGCTGAACGCACCTGTCTGTAGATATATTCGTAAACTACCGTACCTACCTACCGTACTCAATTGCAATAGTTGTGTCGGCCGCCTCTACGGATGTTGGTAGGTATATCACGTATGCTTGGCGGTCGCAGACGGTAGGTACTATACATTATAGCTACCTCTGATCTAGCAGCGTAATGATCAATGTTACCACTGCAATTCCAACTCGAATTCCATACATTTGGGTTCTCTTTCGCTTTCAAAATTTCAGCCCGATACAGAAAGCGAAAGTGAGGTTGTCTAGGCAATAGTACCGTGTGTGTCCGCTGTGTCTGTTTGGGGCTCAGTCAAGGTTGTGTCTAGAGGGCTATGGCTCAGTGTCTGTTATACCTACTGTTGTGCAAGATTGTGCTATGCTGCGGACTGTGAGTTTCCGCGAGGATTGTGGTTTACGCATATAGGCTATTGCCGAACTGCTTCATATTAGGTTAGGTAGGAACGTAGGCTATAGTAGGCTACAGCATAATTGAACGAACGCATTTCCTTCTGCCATGTATACTAGGTACCATAAACTGGGGTTACTTCGTCTTCAAGGGACACTTTTCACAAATTGTGTCAATTGTACTGCACCTACTAACGTCAGCATAAGTAACAAACTCCCTCTACTACTGGACACCGTCAGACTGTTTTGGCTTGGTAGCATTTCAGGGAATCTGCTCACAAAGTTACCCTCAGACACAAATTGACGTGGGCTTACCGTGCAGATTAAGGCAGATTTTTTGCCGCGTTCGCAGAGATTCGTTGCGTCTGGTCGCGCTTGCATTTATTAAGTTAGAATGTGTACTTTGCTTATTCTATCTTAGCCAAGCTTAAATTTCCGAATCCCTAATGCTGCAGGCATTTTCACGTGTCCCGCAGATGCGACTTCGCTCGATTTTTAAATGAGGAAAATTGTTTTCACGAACATAATTTTTTCTACAGAGCACCCTAGCTTAGAAAAGACCACTTCACAAGTTCGGAGACGGTTGTAGATTATTTGTGCTTTTTATTTTTTCCTGATGTTGATTGTCAGAAAAGTAGTACGCCGATGTTATTTTTAGCAGGAGTCAAATAGCTTTGTGTGATCGCCTTGCACAGCGCGTCAAGTTGTTTTGTATGCATTTTATTTTATTTCGGCGTCAAGGTAATTATTGACGTAATCACCATAACCTGGGCATCAGCTCCCTTCTGCGCGTGAGCCTGTTGGTCCCTCTTCTTAGTTCTGTCTAATCTAACAATTCCAGCACGATACAAAAAACTTGGCATTTTAGAGTTACCCTAACTAGAGCACTCTGAGAGCGCATACCTCCGCCAAGTGAGCCAACGGTAGCAAAAATTCAAATTGTCTCTGAAACCATAATTTTCTTTGCATAAGCTCCAAAATCTAATCATTTGTGCCTTTTTATATTAATAACAGCTTGTTTAATTTTTTTGAAGATCCGTTCATAACTTTTTGAATTATACTGTTAACAAACGTTATGACAAATATGAGTCAAACATACAAAACGAACCAACCGATCTGCACCAAAATTTGATCATTTATCTCTTTTACCATTACTAACAACTCTTATAAATTTCATAAAGATCCATTCATTATTTTTTGTTATTGTGCTTACAAGCATAAAATTAAAAACAGTGACAAATAAACGAACGAACAAACGTATCATTACCAAAATTTGGTCATCTACTCTTCGTTATATACCTAACAATTCATATTAATTTCATCAAAATCCATCCATAACTTTTTGAGTTATGGCATCGAGAAAAATGACGCAGACAAACAAACAAATGGATTGACATATCTTCACCAAAAGTTAATCATCTGTTTCTCCTAACATACCTAACAATCCCTGTAAATTTCATCCAAATCGGTTCATAACTTTTTGAGTTATCTTGGTGACAGACAGACAGACAGACAAACAAAGAGACAGACAAACAAACAGACAGACAAATGGACAGACAGACAAACACGACGAAAACATAACCTCCTTGGCGGAGGTAATTAACGCGTTGGACCATACAGTGTGCTTATCGTACACGAATAGCTCACTGTAATCCATGGGTGTTACAGTACAGATTTCCCTGCGTGTTGTAGGCCGATCACCTGCACTCGGGGTTTTGAGTGAGGGTCGTCGTTCTACAGGGTGCACAGCACCTGGCTGCTGCAATGTTTGTAAGGAAAGTTTATTTGTTTTGTTAGATGGATCGTTTGTTTTCTCGGCTTCCTCTACCGTGAGCGTGGCCACTGATGGTTGTATAGGTGACTGTTGCGTCTGTGTTGCGGCACTGCTTGCAAGAATTGCAATTGCATAATTATTCATACGAAGGTTAAATTTCATTTCCAAGAGAATATACACTCACAGGACCGATGGACTGTAAGCAGTGCATATATATACTGGTGAAGCCTGCTCCAACCCAGCTCGTCTGTCAGAAGTATAGCCTCTGAACTTTCCGCAGTCCGCTGTCCGTTACCAGACTTAGATGTAGGCCATCGATATCTCGAGGTTGCTTTGATATTTGCTAATTAAAAATATACGTGTGTCGTATTCTGCCAACAATGCTCACTGCTGTTCCATGTCTGAGACGTAAGTAGCCTGCCTCTCTCTCTTGGGACAGTGAAGCATACAGATTTAAATGAGACGTATGGACGGGCATCACTTCACGTGGTTTCAGTAAAGTTTTCCATTCATAAAAAGTAATCATCTTGGAAGAGCGTTTGTCAGGGTTCCACGATTCGGATGACGAAGTTCGACTCTGACTCCTGGGTATTTCCAGTTTCCAACTCTGTCTCTGACTCCTGGACCCAAAGTATACCGACTCAGGCTCTTCTTAAAAATATCGGTCTAGCCAATGTTCACTATACTGACTGCGACTCCTGAACACCAATATCTACGGACTACGACTCCTCAACCCTGGTCTTTGCGACGCTTTCGGTTCTGCATTTTGCAGCGACTATCGACTTGTATATTTCCTTCCTTGTACATGACGCACATCTTAACCAGGCTGCGTTACTTCTCTACAAAAGCTTTTATCCCGCCGGCCGGGATACGGTAAAATCTAAAAACCTTTGTAGCAAAATAACACTGCCTGGTTAAGATACGGTTAATGAACCACCAAGCAATACAAAAAATTGGACTTCGGAAGAGGCATACAGTGGACCGCTGCGGAGTAGGTACCTATCGGACACTGGAAATCCAGCTGCAAAATCCAGCCTGCATTCCCATGTACGTACCCAAGGGAAATTTTCCTACATTAGCGTGTTAGAACCGTGCGCAGAATGTAGTTCTCATGCTACATGAGTTACGGTACTTGTCTTCAGTACACGGGAAGGCGCGCTAAGTTCTGGCAATGCTTTTCTCAGTGTTTTGGTGCCGTCAGCGCCCTTAAATAGAGCGGCAGGACTCACAAGGTTAATGTTATTAACTGCTAATTAAAGCGTCAAATATGATTAGATAATAACGCTTGCAGTAGTTGATAAATATAGGAAACGTTGCAGGAATAGTTCGTTGAGTGTCTGCTCTTCTCTTGTATTAATTGAGATTCGTAGCTGCAATGCTGATCTGTTCAGTCTGTGCTCTATGTCCCGTTCCTTCGTGACAGTTTTTAGCGGGCAGGGATCTTTGTTCGGCTGTGTGGATCTGCAAGCTGAGATTGAGACCATGGAATTTCACCATTCATGGAAATGAGCCATTATCATTTGCATATTAATTATCGGCAAGGTAGCTGAACCTCTGAGAGTGTAATTATTAAAATTATATAATGCTGCTCGCCTATCATAAGGCCAACGGACCAATCGATCGGCCCGATCGTCATTTACAGTATTCCCCGTTTTTACCGAGAGGTCGGCCAGTTTTTTCCATTTTCATGACAGTTCTCGTAGTCGTAGTCCTCATCTGAAACAACTTTATGTTTCTATGAACTGAATACTGGCGCTATACTGTAAAAAAAGTGTGCGTTTTTTTCGTCTCTCTGTCGCCTCCTCTGTAGGCTAAGAAAGAAATTTAACTGTGTAACCGGTTGTATAAGTCACTGCCGATGCATCTAGTGAACGGGTGATTGCGTGACCCGCACCTTTTATGGTGGGTGCCAATTATCTTCTAACTGCGCGCCTGGGTAAATGGGGAAGCCTCTGGAAATTCTACGAAGCTCTCGACAACCTTGAGAGCCTCTATAGCTCCTTTTCTATCTCACACCCTCACTACATGCGCTGGAGGAGGATAGAGCACCGCTATAAACGCCTCTGCCATGTCTGCCTACAATATTAAACTGCAATCGATCCTACCTAACAACATTCTTTCTCCTTTTATTGTTACGATGGACCGGTGTTTTGCGCGTCGACGTTTTTTTCTTCTCTTCTGCTGGAGCGCTTAAATACTTGGTGAGCTTCGTAAAGGTCACAGCTCGGCCCCAGACCTTCCGATACGTCGCCTATCTTTGGCATTGTTGAAGTGAGTGTTGGATGGAACCTTACTGGACGTGTGGCATATGAAAATGGCACTTTAATTTGACTACCTACGTTGCCTATCTTTGATATTGATGAATTGACCGTTGGATGGAACCTTACTGGGCGTGTGGCATATGAAAATGGCACTTTAATTTGACTGCCTACGTCGCCTGTCTTTGGTATTGTTGAAGTGAGCGTTGGATGGAACCTTATTGGGCGTATGGCATATGGAAGTGGCTCTTTATTTAATTTGACTGCATACGTCGCCCCAGCTTTAGTAGGTATTATTCGAGCTCCCTTACGGAAAATCATTGGCAAATGTGCGATGTCGATAGTAGGTAGCATGGTCAATATCGGATGTGTGAATGAAATTTCCTCGAGTGATGGTTGAAACTTGACTGATAGTCTGGCGAATGCGGATTACTCGTCGATTTGACTTTTTGTTACGGGGAGTCGAGTGAGCCAAGGAAAGACTTGAAGGTTACCTTAGTGTTAATTAGCCATCCGTGGCTTCTTTCGAAGCCGCTTTGCTTTCTTAATTTTTACCTCCGCCAAGAAGGTTATGTTTTCGCCGGGTTTTTCTCTCTGTCCGTTTGTTTGTCTATCTTTCTGTCTGTCATCAAGATAACTCAAAAAGTTATGGACCGATTTTGATGAAATTTACAGGGATTGTTATTTGTTAGGTATGTTGAGAGGAACAGATGATTAACTTTTCGTGAAGATCCATCTATCCGTTTCTTTGTTTGCCTCATTTTTCTCTATGCCATAACTCAAAATGTTATCGACGGATTTTCATGAAATTTGCATGAGTTGTTTGGTATATTATGGAGAATAAGTGACCAAATTTTGTAACGATCGGTTTGTTTGTTTATTCGTTCGTTTGTCACTGTTTTTAATTTTATGCTTGTTGATACAATGACTCAGAAAATAATGAATGGATCTATATCAAATTTATAGGAGTTGTTAGTAATGTTTAAAGGCACAAGTGATCAAATTTTGGTGCAGATCGGCGTATTCGTTTGTATGTTTGACTCATGTTTGTCATAATGCTTGTTAGCAGCATAACTCAAAAAGTTATAAACGGATCTTCAAAAAAAGTCACTGAAGCTGTTACAATATTGAAGGGCACAAATGATTATCACCCGCGAACAAAGAGCTGATAATGTTTTCGTTGAAGATTTAAATATATATATTTGTATATATATATATATATATGTATTGATATCTTGAGATGGCATTTTATCAAATATTGAAGAATATGAAGAGAAGCACAAAGTAGAAATTTGGTTACCCACGACGTACGTTTCGCTGTCCTCAGCTCATCAGGTGGAGCGTCGAAGATGGTCGTCGAAATTGAAGGCGTTAAATTTTTGTAGAAATTTCGGCAGGTTAACACAGTGAGATGTGGCTGTGAAACCTAGAATTCCAAAGCTTAATAGAATTTTTCAACAAGCAAATGTTTCTTGAATTTTGGAACATTGTCTGCTGCGTTGACTCCAAGTCCAATACAGGTGCTTTCAATTTCGACGACCATCTTCGACCCTCCCACCTGATGAGCTGAGGACAGCGAAACGTACGTCGTCGGTAACCAAATTTCTACTTTGTGCTTCTCTTCATATTCTTCAATATATATATACATATATTTGTATATTTATCTGTCCACCCAATAAGTGGTTGAAGGAGTAGAGCAATCTTCATAATTTTTTGCAGGGAGTTTGATGGGTTGCGCTCGATGTGACCCATGCCAAAAAACTGGGAATAGCTGGCCATAAAAAATGACAGCGCTGAAGTTTGTTCTCCACCCAAAAAAGGTTCATGAGCTAGGTTCATGATACGGTATTTTGCAGGAGTCTGGTGGGCTGTACTCGATGTCACCCATGCAAAAAAGAAACGCAATTAGGATTAGCTGGCCATAAAAAATGACGGCAATGAAATCTCCTCCCACCGCGGGTGATGGTCTAACGCCACCGTGGCGTTCTAGTTAGATTTTGTGTTGATACAGAGAAAATCATAGTCTCAACAGAACCAATATTAATTTTTCGTAACCGTTGCCTTGCTTGGGGGAGGTATGCGCTCTCAGAGTGCTCAAGTTTTTACTGCATTAGTTTGTTCTGTGTTCTGTCTTGAATTGCTCTTCGCTTAGACTACGTATACGGTGTTCCCTTTATGTATCGGTTCGCCTTTTTCCCTTCAGTTTTTCCCGTACGACACCGTATTTTCCTCCTCTCTGCTGTTGTTTGGATCGTCATCCTATTGGGAAGGAAGGCTAAACTTTGAATAAAACAAACGGCATGCCTCGCTTCACGAACAACTTGTATTGGACACAAACAACGACGTGATTTAATTGTGTCTCGCTTTAGCAACAGGCATTATTACGCTACTTTCGAGGTATTGATAGTAGATGAAACAAAATCACTACGAAAGAACACACCGATTTAATTTTCTGTTTACACACTCGTATACATTTCTTGTAGTTATTCTTAAAATATTTTCTGTATGATCCTGTCTTTATATTGTGTCATGACTCGAACCCCGGTCTAATTTGTAGCAATTTTTTGTGGTATTTTTGTTTTTAAAGCGGAAAGTAATCTATAGACGGGAGATTCATTATTAGAAATGTTTTCTTGCGCTGTCTACAGTTTAATTCCTCCGGATGCTGGGGAGGGGTAGGTGTGGGGTGTATGGGCCCTTCTGTGATTAGTTGCCCAGAAACTCCACATGCGTTTTCTTTTCTCGCAAAGAAAACTTAACAGGGAATCCTAGTAAATCTTTCTACGCACAAAATGTTCTTACGCGTATGTATGACCACTGACCAGTATCGTCTCCACATACCTATACGGAGACGAACTGCAGGGTTGTGGGTGATGCTCTTTATGTTGCTCTTTATTTATTTTATGGGCGGAGCAGAGAGGGAAAGTGTCCAAACGCTCGCACTCTCAGTACCTCACTGTGCCTTGTCGTCGGGCTGCCTACGCACACTCGCGCTTGGTGGAATATGCCCTTGTGTCGAGATTTGGAGCTGATGATAACCGGGATATAGAAACCTCTGGCCCTTACTCCCGCTTGAGCCGAGGTCTGCTGGCCCGGAATGATGCTACGTCTGTACAGTCAGTGTTCAGGCTTGTGACAGTACCCTACTTGAGGGTATACGCTTGGGCTGAAGTCTGCTACCCTCGGTTCGCTGACCCAGAGTAAGATTATGACTGTACAGTGAATAAGTCTGTGCCACAACCCTTGTGCCACAACCCTTACTTGGAAGCAGACCGCGGTAGGTACGCTTGTGCTGAGGTCTGCACTTTTTATACGGGCCAGAGAGAGGCCTCGTCTGCAGTGTACTGGCCTGTGCCACCACCTCCACTTGGGAGGCATACGCTTTTACCGCAGTCTGCTACTCTGCGCCTGGGCCAGAGAGAGATTAGGTCTGTACGGCCCCGTAACCTGCAAATATTTAGAGGAACCGCTGAGCGCCGCCGTGCCTGATGTGCTTGCCAGGCCTCTCAGCCCCTCCCCTGACGAACGACGCTTGTGACCTTCATTCACTACACGCGCCTCCGCTGTTTGCTTTCTTGTTGCCGCAATGTCTTGTGTAGCTATGTGTTGATCAGCTGCTGCTCCCTCACGGTCTGTTTATTCTATAAATTTTGATCATCGCCTGCTTTTATTTTTAGCTATTTTGACCATCTAATGCTGGAACTTGTTCCGTTCCGGTTGTTATATTACATATATTCCTCTTTTGATATTCTGATACTGAAACGTGATCCCTTTTATATACTTTGATCATCGTATGCTGAAACTTCTTACGTTTGCTTTAATTATTATTATTATTTTTGTTTAACTAGTCCAGTTTTGCATTATCTGGTGTTAAATCAACCGTTTATTTTTGCATCATTTCATCATCTTGTGCGTTCGTGTTCCTTTTTTAACGGATCGTAGATTATCGATGAAAATAATGGACGTCCAGGTTTCGTAGTTTTTGCATTTTTGTAAATTGTTACAGAGTATAGTAGAAAGTGTACACAATTTAACTTCACCGATCGTTCAGTGTCGGATTAGACAATTTAGTCTCCAGCTATCCCTGGTTTGTATCGACTATTGCGATGAAATTGTACATGGTCTCGTGGGTTTCCCTTAGTTCATTACCAGAGTTTAATGCAAGAAAGTTGATCGTGTAAACAAACCGTTCCTACCGAGTGTTTTGTGTTTCAGTGGGTACCTATCAAAATTTTCTTTTGTGGTATTGAGTTGGTGAAACATAGTGGCAAACTAGCCTGGTAAATTGTGTCATGTTGGATCGGGAACCATTATTTGCTTAGGCCAGGGCTCCCCAACTTTTCGAAGTGGTTACCTCGAAACACAATTTTGCCATAATGAATTAGCCCATTGAATGTAACCCACCAGTATGGGATTTTTTTTGAGTCGCATGACGAATTGAACTGCATAGGCCATGGGTACTAGCCCGCTATGTTCACCTACCTCTTCTTACGCAGAATATCCATTACCCTACTGGGGTAAATTATCCCCGAGTTGGGAAACACTGGTTTACTGCAATAAGGGACGAAATAGTTGAGTTAAAAGCATCAGTAAACTCAAATGTCGCTCAGTGCTAAGTAAACAAAATTAGCTTCGAATATTGTGGCGAAACGAGCAATTTTCTTGTGTTGGATTGGGCTTCTTTTATTCAAGAAAATCGCTTCCTGATAAAAGTTGATAACTTGGCAACGCTTTGAGGTTGGCTCAAAGTCGAAATCCGAAATTTTTTATTGCCGCGGCTGCAGGGTCGTACATATGTTCGACGTCTACTTTCCTTTTTTTTTTTGATCGGAATCCATTTACTGATAGGGATTACTGCTTATATCTACAGTGGTAGCTGAAGTCGTAAACCGTGGATACGTCAAAATACTGGATATCCCTGAATGACTACTGCAGCTTTAGCGAACATTGTATTGAAACATGTTAAATCACTTGGCGCTGCTTGTGGTGAACCACCGGGCTTAAAGTTCACTACAGAACAATTGTAAAAAATTCATGTACGTAGATGGATCCAGCTATAATAAAAACTTTGTTTCCGCGCATGTGTGTATGTTGTGCGAGATCGATGGATTTGCGCGACATCNTTAAAGTTCACTACAGAACAATTGTAAAAAATTCATGTACGTAGATGGATCCAGCTATAATAAAAACTTTGTTTCCGCGCATGTGTGTATGTTGTGCGAGATCGATGGATTTGCGCGACATCGATCGCGCAAATCCATCGTTCGCGCACGACATGTATACATAGTTGTAAGACAGTGTATTTGTCAGGAAAATATTTGTATCCTGTTTTTTGTGCATTACAAATTTTATGCAGAAATGGCTGCGGCAGAAATGGGTCCGNATCGATCGCGCAAATCCATCGTTCGCGCACGACATGTATACATAGTTGTAAGACAGTGTATTTGTCAGGAAAATATTTGTATCCTGTTTTTTGTGCATTACAAATTTTATGCAGAAATGGCTGCGGCAGAAATGGGTCCGGACAGTGACTTTATTTCGCCAACGTATATAATAAAAACTGCTCTTTCATCTAAGCTTACGCATCACAATAGCATATTTATCTTAGCTGACGTGGAGACTATGGTGTTAGGTTCGTCCATCATGTGTTATAGGGAGATGCTTTACCTGAGTGTTAGCGAGACGCCGGTTTGGCTCTTTTCACAGTTCACTTTCTATCATTTTCCTAATCATGCACCTTATTTTTCCGACTGGCTTGTACGATGGTCTCTGTCTGTCTTCTATTGAAGCTTGGGAGTTTGGGTTATGGTGTCGGATGAAAAAGTCAGACTCTGACTCCTTGGACTCCCAAAATGTCCGACTCCATCTCCAATTCTTGCTCTGCCACCGTACCTACGTGAAACACCCAAGTTCACTTTGGTGACGATAAGAAAGTTAACCTTTAAACGCCCGAGGTGTACATTCGCTCACGTTACAATACCTGCGAAAATTAATGTTCAGGCTAATTCAAACTTTAAGGAAATGAATGACCGTATGCATTGTGTCATGCCGCATACTGTCGGTCTGTGTGGTCACATTGACATAGTCTATGCTGCTATCGGGTGCTTGCTCTTCGTCGTTGTCTTTGGTGCTTGATGGTCATCGCTGAGATATCCATCGTCGGGTGCCTTCATGTCCTTGTCAATGCTCTGCAAGCTGCTATCTCTTCGGCTGCCGTATTTTTCTGCTTACAGCCCATCGTAGTTGACACATCTTAAGCCAGTGCCGCTTAGAGTATCTATGCCTTTATGCTATCGATAATGTGTTAATTCGTCGTGGAGGTTGTAACTAAGACAGGGCGGTCGCACACTAAATTGTGATTGCTTTGCTGGGATCATCCATTTTGTGTTCAATCTCTTAGGGACATAGGCCTAATAGCAAACCATAATATTGCGTTTGGTTCGTTGATCTTGTTTTTAGCCTTGTAGGCAGGAGATAGAGAATACCTTAACCGTTGGGCCAATAGGCCACTGTGTACCGTATCACTAGTTAGTACATTCCTATATATAGTAACTTTATTAGGATAAGCGCACATTACGAACGATGTTTCAAAACAATGGTACTTCTACGATACACTGACGTCTAATTGGTCCTGATAGGGCTAACAGTATATGTGGAGTCAACTTGACCCCATATCACAAATGAAATATCCAAATGCACGTTTTTGTTCTTGATAGTAATGCACTCTGGTCTCCAGGCGAGTGAAGGGCTGTGTTGAGACGCAGATTTCTTCAGCTAAATGTGACGTCTTACAAAGGAAGGTGAGACGAACCTCACCGCGTGCTTGTTAGGTCAATGCTGTCGTGCTTGAAATGCTAGAATCGCAGGCGCTGCCATACCCAGCATCCAAGTCTCACCTTGGCCAGGATGCGAACCGCCCTATACCCTATAGCGTGCTTGCTCTGCACGAGTACCATTTCTATCAGATGTTATCCCGAGTGCCTTCTCCTCAGGGGATGTAGCATCTGGTCACAGTTCGTGCTGAGAAGGTTAGTTTTGTAAAGTTAGGTAGGCTCTCAATACTTCCCCTTCTGTTTCGGGAGGTGGGCTGCCGATCGAGTTGGCTGACCTATTCCCACTAGACTTTTACTTTCTTGTATTTCGTTTCCTTTCCCTGTGCGGCATAGCTGAGCGAAAGCGTTCAGCCGTGCCCCGGGGTTGGAGATGCTCAACTTGCGCTTTTTTCCTGTCAGTAGCGCACTGACCACTCTGAGACCTACCGGCAGAAAAGCCGAGACAAAAATCGACAATTTGAAACGCGCCCTAGTCGGCGCACGAGCCTGTGGTTAAACACAGGAATAGTTCGGCGCGATATAGGCAGTGTGCCACTGAAGCGCTAGTAAAAACTTCTACTACTACTACTTCTATCAGATGTTAGGTAGTTTGTTGCTGATGCCGTTGCCTAAGCTGATGTTTTTATTTTGTTTTCAGACCCTCCTGAGCTGCTGCTGTACTGCTCGCCGTCACCAGAGGCCCGAATTCTGTTCTGATTTACCTGTAAGTACCTATATATATATATATATATATATATATTGATAGTGTATCTGTTGGAAGGTAAGGGAAGACAAGCCGCAGGGACAGTTATAGTCGGGTTAACCTCTACCGTGTTCTGGAGAGTCCCGTCCCGTACCCCTTGGTGATGTCTCCATGTTGTGGGGAGTCCCGTTCCCCCTTATGTGTCTCTGCATTAATTGCCCCCTTACCCAGGCCTATTAAGGATGTACCTATCTTGTTCTGAGCATAAGGATTTCCTTTCTTTCGACTTCTCATATACTAATGCTAAACATTGTTTTGTTCATACTTGTCTCCTTCTCACCTTGCGGTGATCCTCTGTATGTGGGTTCCCGTTAATCTTGACAAAGTTACTGTAGTTGTCCCTCCTCTGTCGTTCTTCTAACGCCGTTTCTATGGTTAGTGGGATCTCCTAAGCCGTCGAAACGCATTGAGCAAGAATTATTGCAGTATCATATTGCACACCAGTTGATAAGCAAATAATAGTAATACATTACCATTTAGATTAGGCAGTGGACTACGGACAGATTAGATCCGGAAAAGGAACGATGTCGATGTCCCACCGCTACGTGGCAGAGTGCTTTTACGACGCCTGTGCCATCTTAATCTGACAAAGTCGTTTCACATGTACCAATACTTTTTCCCACTATTTTAACCCATTTTTCATATTCATACCATGCTTTTACTTGACTACAATGTTACAAGGTTCTTTTATTTTATTCCTACGGGAGATAATTCGCTGCTAGTTCTTTCTTTCGATGCTAGCCACGACTCAACAGAAGAAACACGCGCATTGTGACTGTAGAGTCTACACACGTCAGGTGATAGGCCTATGTGACGAGCGTCACCTGGACTTCGTCCGAAGATCCACAAGGTAGGCATTGGAAAAATGCCTACCTGCTCCAGTACCGTGACTCATGCACACTGTCCATTTCTCTGGGCATTGTTCAAAGTGTTATCGTAGGTACATGACAATACCGCACGGTACAACTGGTGTACTCTGTGTAGTAATGGGTAAGATACCTTGTCTGCATCCCTTGTCATTTTAATTGCGTTCTTAAACATTGCTTGTCAAACTCGATCTTTTTACTACTTAAATAATTGAAAAATACCATATTTTCGTACACTATTGCATTTCATTGGGGCATAACATAGTTAAAAAATAGAGCAGTCGCCACTGTTGATCTTACCACAGATAATTGGAGCTTTTTCCTGGCTTTTTAAAAACAGAGGATATGAGCCATAGGAGGTGAGATAAGGTTACCTACCCATGTTATGTCATGGGCCTTGTGCCCTTGGGTTGCCCTAAGTAATCCTAGCTTCGTGCAAAGTGATCAAAATGAGCTTGAGACACGTGCATATTTTTTAATAACTTTTTAA
>LQNS02278140.1:3664204-3675541 GCA_001587735.2 Parhyale hawaiensis | reverse complement strand
GTGAGATAAGGTTACCTACCCATGTTATGTCATGGGCCTTGTGCCCTTGGGTTGCCCTAAGTAATCCTAGCTTCGTGCAAAGTGATCAAAATGAGCTTGAGACACGTGCATATTTTTTAATAACTTTTTAAGCACTGATTGTAAATTAATTAAACTTTCATGAAATGTAGATTATTATAGCTGTTTTATTATCAAATTTACAGATACTAATGTTTCCCGTAGTTTTAAGTTACACAGCACTAGTTACAATATTTTAAACTTTTGGGGAAGAAATGAGTTTTGGACACTGAAAAAATGTAATTACTTTTGAACAATACAATTTAATACAGTGGTTCCCAAAGTTCAGTTTTCTACGGACCCCTGTGAAATAGCGCTGAAGGATCCATGGATCCCCCCGCCATTAAAATGGCATAAACTTAGTATATTAGAAACTGAATGAGTGTTGTAGTTGTCGATGGTGTCCAGGCTATTGCTTTTCAGTTAATGCAGAACGGCAGAGGCATAACAATATCCGCCAAGGACATAATTATTCACGTCACAGTCACGTGACATCCCCGCTCAGCCCATTAGCTATTCACATACAGCGAGTTTTTATCTTTGACTCTCTTGAATTTATTGTGGCTCGCCCTAAGTGACTATTTGCATTGAATGATGGTTAACATATGCTGTTCTCGCCGTTTTTGGAAATGAGAAAGCTAAGTTTTTGTGACCGAACAAAAGCATTTAGGGGTAACTATGCCATTATCAAAATTTTTCTATTTCAATAAACTGATGTAAAATGTTATAATAAGCTATTTAAACTGATAATTTTCCTCTGAAAACCTTAAAATATTCTCAAGTTTTTACCATCAATGGGATAAAATCAATGTAATATTGCCACAGAAGCTGTAAACTTGATGAAGCAGTAGGGGGTACGTGCGTGAACCACAGCGGGTCCGTAGGTTCATATGCACCCCCAAAGGGAAACGCTGGTTTAATGAAACGCAACAATTCAATATTTACCAGCATTGCGATGAAGCCCTCAAGGGTATATTTTGACGGGTCCTTTCCCTATCACAACATATAATTATGGGCCTCATGAACCCAAGGGTTGTCCCGAGTGTCTTCTCCGCATATGTTACAGCTGGCCACCGTTCTTGCTGAGAAGGTTAGTTTGTTAGGTTAGGAAGGTTCTCTATACTTCCCCTTCTCCCAAACTGCATGTATAACATTGTTAATTATGTTTTCCATTGGTTAGAAATCTGATTAGCAAGCCATTTTTTGGTGTACGAACACATATTCCCCACCTCCCCTCCACTGTAACCGCAGTTCCTGCACCCAACCGGATGGGACTCCTATCCGCTCCTGGGTGGAGGCCACGGAAGGGACCCTCCATCCGAGTGTTTTCTTTCTTCTGTCTTCGCTTTTCGTTTTTCATCTCTTAGATACTTTACGCCCCTGATCCGCCAGTTGTAGGGCACTGGGCCAACTGAGACTTTCCATCAGGAATGCCGTGGTAAAACATTCATATACTGATGCGACATTCTAAACTGAGTCTTACTGCTTGGATTACGTCGTATGGCGTGAGTGCGGTGGCAAAACTAGGAATATAATAATAATAACAACAACACTGCGATGAATTTGTAGAACTTCCACCCATCGCTTCTGCATTGATATTGTTCATTTAAGGTTTCATGGGGTATTTCGTCCTAATATTGCTTAATGCACTGACATCGAGGGGATCCATTGTGACCCAAGCATTACGGATGTGGGTTACTCGGTTGTAGACACGCAGGGAACTTCTGAGGCGTCCTGGTAGGTCTTCTCGTGTAGAAAAAAAGAACAGTGCAATTCTCGTGACTTTGAAAATCGTTAGGAAGACGACGACTGCGCTTATAACTTTGCTGTCGCGTGCGAAGACTTTAAAGATTTTTTCACGCGCTTCAAACTGTTTTTTCATCACACACATGCCTCTTGTCTTAATTTCGCCAGCTTGTATAATTTTTAGCCTCAGATAACACGCAAAGGTTTACCTAACGACCTACCGGCTAACAACTGTGGCTTTCCTGAACGAGGGCGATCCTTGAGATTATCACCTTCTTCTACCTATCTACGACTCTGGTGACGGTCATCCGTCGGACCTGAAGCTGCATGTTGATGTCGGGCTCGGTGTGGCTCACTTGGTAGAGAGTAGATGTCTCAATTTCATTTCCTTCCACAGAGGCACACATGAACCTCACCACTGTTTAGAGCTGGTGCCTAAACAGGATGGATTTTTAGAAAATTGCTTTTATTAATGAAGTTGATCAGAAACATGTAAAATGAAGTGTAACAGGACTTTTGCAGAACTCTACCAATTTACTGATGAGTGAGATGTGGAAAATTAAGGAGGTCCTTGAGTTTCAACATGGGATTGAAAATATTCGAGATGTTACTATTAAATAAACTTTGGATTGGGCCACTAAGATAACAAGGTTCATTGGTCTTCCTTTTGAGTAAAGGCGCATTGGACTGTATGGTAATATTAAAATTTCGAGGCTTGGCTTCACTGGAACTTGTGACAGGAGCCTCGGCCTCTATGAATCGTGTTGGGAGTGTTGGCAACAACCCGGTTACACTGAGGGTGGGGGGGGGGAGGGTTGAGAACGCCAAATTACGGAACAAGATCAAGTTTTTTTGGAATTTTCAAGGATAACCGATTGCGATTCAACACCTGATATTCGGTTCAGCGAGTCGAAATCAACGCACCTGACTGAAGTTGTAAACTAATTATGTCTCAAAATCTTAATTTCGCTTGCCAGTTAAACGCACCCTTAATATTATTCGCTTGTACCTCGTCCATGTTCACCTCCCTGCACTTGCCGCTGCGTTATTTTCAATTAGGGAGTTTGGGAGCTCGCTGCACGACAAAGGCCGCCAATGCAAGCGAATGGTCAGTTAGTAAAAAATAAGGCGACAAGCCGACAACCTTTTATTGTTGGTCAGGTGAGTTGGAGCAGTAGTAAATTGGAGGTTTTAGCGTCCCATTGTCGCAATAAATGTGCTTTTGAGCGTGAAGTTCAGCAGGGTCAACGAGCCATCGAAGTACTGAGCATGCGACCGAAGAAGGGCTTCAGTGACACTCTTCTTGTCTTATATTAAGGGAATATGTGGCCCCATCCACCTGACTAAATTAAGTAAAATATCCCATTTTTATGAGACCATTGTTCCGTACACTCGTTTTCATTTCGCGTTTAGTGCGGAATTATTTACGAACTTAGGGGATTTATTGCTGAACAGGTTAAACTCTTAGAACCACACGACGCATGTAGACGAAAAATGCAGAAAAAAAAATCCAGGCCTCTTTTGCATAGTTGTGCCTGTGATATGAGCAATATAAGAATAAACTGATTTCTTTCTATTCTTTCTATTAAATGGCGACCTCTAAATCTGTTTATGACTTTTTAATGAGCAGTGTATTATTGTTTATCCTACATGTTATACATTTAAGATATAACTGAAAGTGAGAATAAAGCTCGATAACAAAAGGTGTTATTTAATTTACTTCTTGTTAGAATACTTCTCTTCAATTCGCCATAGCTACTTGAGTGCAAATATGTTATTCATTTAAGTTTTAGGAATATAAACAGGTTTCATAATTATCACTGAATGCAACGATAGGAAACAAACTTTCTCAACAAAGTATGTGCCAAAATATGTAAGCCAGTCTTTTGACGGGGCACAGTCAGGCCCATTTGCAAATCGCGCCAGTGGCTCGTCAAGGTCTAGTGTAGTCTATGGTACAAAACATGTTGTTGGATGTTTTGTTTTTGAAAAATTGTGAATTGTCTATTTCAAAAATCATAAAATGATTGAATTTCGCTTCACACGCAACGGTCTGCAAAATTGTCTAACAACTTACGACACATTTATGTTTAAACTACTTATCAGAGAACGTAACTGCGCCCTCATCAGTCACGATGTCTCCCGCATCGGCGTACTGTGAGATTGCATTACGTGTCACACTGCTTCAACTCGCCGATCAAGCTCAGTCTGCTTAATGCTCCAATATTTTTCCACGCCAAAATAGTTTCATTTGCAGTTGAGCGCGAGGCTTAGTGGCATTTTGTGAGCTATTGGCAGCCCTGTGCCGCGCTGACGCAGCGCTGCTGGTCACGTAGTAGTTCTTCTTAGGCTCGGCGGCACGCGATTTTCTTGCTGGGAATGTCGGAGTCCACGCTGTAGAATTGACTCTCGGTCGTCGTTCACGCTACCGACTTCCACGACGTATCGGGACGACGTGCACACAACTTATACGTCCGCTCGTTAGTTGAGCATACAATTATGCAAGTAGGTCCGGCATATATATAGTTCGTTAGGGCACGGCTAATTGGCCAGCAAAAGTTAAGATTTCGAGACTTAACTTGTCTGGAATGTGAGGCAGGTGCATTGGAATCAGCCCGTTGAATCGAGTTTTGTTTCAGGTGTTGACCCTTAATCAGTTTCCTTCAAATTTCCTAAAACTCAATTTTTTCCCGTAAAATTGTGTTATCAGCGAGCTCCGCGTATTCGGGTCGCCTAATTCCTAACCCTTGCAACACGATTCAAAAAAGCGAACTCACTGAAGTCTGAATTGATGCTCCGTAGTTTGAATTTCACTAGCCATTTTAATCGCATGAGATGTATTAACTTGTGCATACTTTTTCATTTTGAGTGTTCGGTTCAGCCACCACTTCCGAGCAAGTTTTAGTTATTCGCAAAAGGATTATGGTTGAGACCGCTAAAACCCCTCAGGACTGAGTTTCTGGCCTCTTATCTTCTACCGCAAATATTGTATTAGCAAAAAAAAATTCCTTTATTTTTCATCGACTTCGGATCGCAAGTAAAAATCGATTTCATTTTCGAGCGGCCCATTCCATGAAACCCGGACAAACTTGTTGGCCGCCCAATGCTGCAAATAGATGGAGATACATCCGTATAGTGAGAAAACGAAACTGGGCATATATATATGTAACAATAGTACGAAAAAAAACGCCCAGTTGTGCATGCACGACGGTAGTGACGTCACACCGCATGGGCTCCTCACATGACGTTTTTGCGTGACATACGATGAGGGCTGCAGCCGTGGAGCGAAGGTGACACTCAAGGCTTTCTTCTATGGCTTCCGCTCCTGTCACAATAAAGCCTTTGTCACTGCTGTAGTACATATATTGTAAACAGTGCCTTAAGGGTTACCGATATTATCGGGTATCGTCAGCATTATGTTTATTCTACTTTTATTCTCATACATATTGCATGTTTTGGGCGACTGGTGGGTCAAAATAAGTTACGTTATAGCGAGGGCACACGACCGCAAAAATTGCTCAGTCACTTAAACTTTTCGCTTCGGCCGTCACGTTACCGTGACTACACTACTTATGGCGCTTGGATGTCACGCTAAAACTATGCGTCAATCCAACTTTAAACTAACTGAAAAGTAGGAGGTATATATTCTCAAAGCTTGACCATTGCTGCTTGATATAACGAACAAACTGCAGGAAACGACTGATGCCTTAGATATTCTTTCTAGTGGCATATCAATGTCCAAGCCAAAACCTTGTTCACTGCAACGCAATCTGACATGGAATTGCGTGGCTATGCAACTTTTGCGTAGCCTACGTGTGCGCAACCGTATGCTGCACGGAGAAACCCTCGTTTCATCACAGGCACGATACCGTATATAGGTCAGTAACAAGGTTTGCTAGCGCAACGATTCTAAACAGCATCGTCAATGGCACGCCGCGTGTAAAATGTAATAAAATTGACCCAATGAATTAGGCGCGTTTTATATGATGATATTAGCTGCTAGTGCACGTTCCCGTCGAAAGTGACTACGAGTTTTTGCGGGGGCAACATCTGCACGGAATGGATGGATATCGCATGCAGTTGATGTTTATGCTTGCACTTGTGGCCCATGCCGTCATTATAAATGACGGCAAAAAATTAACGCTTCACCAAAACCCCCGCCGTCTTGTGGGCTTCCTTATTTTTCCCCTATCTAATACTGAAGAAACAGATTCCAAGGTACTCAACTTTTTTTTCGCCTTTTGAAATCTGAATTTTCTCCTATCTTATTAGTTCTATTTTTCCCCTATCTAATACTGAAGAAAAGATTGCAAGGTTCCCCACTTTTTTTTCGCCGAAAAAAAATTGCAAGGTACCCCACTTTTTTTTTACATTTTGCAATCTGAATTTTCTCCTATCTTATTCCCATAGAGCGTGACAGGAAAGATATAAATATATAAATAAATAAATAAATAAAAACACGACGTGAATTATTATATAGTACTGATAATATGTTCGAAACTTTCCATAAGATTGATGATCGTTAATTTGTATCATAGCACAGCTGATGTTTTTTTTTCTACGTGGTTTGCTATAATACTTTATATCGACGCACAATTATACAAGAAAAAAAAAAAACATTTTTAGCTATCATGCATAAGCGTAATCTGGAGAATACTGCATTATTACTATCAATGATAATAAGTCTGTGGTTGTTACGTTTATTCTAAAATGTTTCCCATTTCAAGCTCGCTGTATCCATTTATGGACATCATACATATAAAGTTGAAATAGTGCTATTAATACGAAGATTCGTGTCTAATTCGGTCTTGGAAAGGTCAACCTACGTTTCTGCTACAAGCCAGCGACGATCGCAAGGGTTTCTGCAAATGTACGTTTCCGGTGAAACCACCACGAATTTATTTCCATATTCGCAGCATACTTGCTCGAGGACAAACCAAACATTAGCTGTTATGGATGGCATGTCTGCACGGCGATAGTGACTTTAGTTCGCTGATATTACAGTGAGGGAAGAGCAGTGCCGACCCGGTGGCCTCTACGGAACGGTATGCAAATTACGGAGGTGTCACTCTGCCATACAGTGTCTCCACCTTACATATTGACACGATGATGAGGGGGCTGCGCTCCAGGCAAACTTCCGTACCAAACCTGTTGTTGCCGACCGAGGTTTGGTGCTGTGCTTCCTTGCAATCATGTCTTGGTGTTGCCACATTATGTGTAGCTTGTTGCTGAAGACAGACTTTGGGTGTTTTACTTGCTTGAAATCATGTTTATAGGTCATGCCACTTCATGTGTAGCTTGTTGCTGCCGACATACTTTGGGTGTTGTGCTTCCTTGAATTTTATATACTGGGTAATTCTGAATTTTTGAACAAAATGAAACTATAGGTTCTTTACATAAAATAAGCATATTTTACTCTATCGATACATGTCCGAAAATGTCTAATTTAAAAGTTACGTTAAGTTAAAGTTTATGAAGTGGCTACAGGAAACAGAGGCCTATAGTTTCGACCTACCCCAAAATCGGCTATAGTGTGGTAGCGTAAATGAACATTCTGAACATTCACTGTTATGCTTTGTTTATTTTCAGGAAAACAGGAGTAGAGTGTTCAATGTAAACAAATGGCCGGTGGGCATCTTTATCTTTGCTGTACAGTGCAGTAGTCCACAGGTTAGCTGAAGCATACTTTCAAACTTTAATTCAACGTAACTTTTAAATTAGACATTTTTGGGCATGCAACGATAGAGTAAAATATGCTTATTTTATTGTAAGGAACCTAGAGTTTTATTTTGTTCAAAGAATTCAGAATCACCCAGTATACATTTAAGGGTGCTAATACCGTTTAGGAGGAAAATTGAAACTTAATTTTTTGAAACGCCCTTGATAGTATATACTCGTACTGTGTGTGTTGGGATATAGGGTACCTACTGTGTGGTAATGAGACATCTTATGGAAACTTTGAAACGAATCGGTTTTTTATTTAGAGGTGGCGCAATTGAATTGAAACCTGTACCATGTAGGCATTTGCGCTGCCTTTAAATAGTAGCTGATTAGTTTCAAATTGTACGTAAGAGGATATCTCGTCACTAAACAGTATCCCGCCTGTATAGGACCGTTAAAAATATGAAGTTTTCAATTTACCCTCTATGCATTATTGGTACCCTAATATACAAACCTATCTATGGTTCGAATATGCTAAACCTTTATCTTAAAATTATCTGCATGCATCCATTGTCTATAACTTCATGCTTTAGTGAATTTTTCAAAAATCATGGTACCACACCTTTGAGCTGGGACGTGTATGGTTAGTTGCCTTGCATTCACCCCCAGGGAAAAAACTATGCCCATTAGCTCTATGCCCTTTCAGGTCTATAATTTGGGTCAGTATGACAGGATAGACGTTTTTTTTCAGTTGCATCCGATCTTAGTCCTCTTGGTGACTCAACTGTTGGCCGAAGTCTTGGGGTGACTCATGCTGTTCTAGGAGGCCTGATGACCAACTGATCAGGTCCCGGCTGTAAAGTAACCTGAGTCTCTGACTTGAGTGGCATGTATATGGGAAATGTACCTACTTAATTACTCTCTTGCGTTCAAGCTCTGACTTGTATTCGTAACACTTCGTTTGAACGAATATGAATAATCTCCGTGTTGTATTTCGTTACACTCACAGGGTGCATGTAGGTATGTGTAACTAATTAATGTATCAGTTTTTTTTAAGGTTTAGGAAAAGTAAAAATCGATCATCGTTGTCGTTATAAATATGCTACTGGCAATTTAGTTTCCCCTTTCTTGCATTGTCAAACATGTTACATACATGTTATACTTAAGGGAAAGGCAAAATTAATTTGTGCAGTGAAGTGTTAGGATATTTGCAGTTGCACGGTGTTTTCACTTATCGGGAGAAAATTATATAAATGAATAGATTGTATCCAATTGTCATGTAACGTTCAAATATAGTCTTTTGAATTGTTTGCCATTGTATTCACTATGTAATCTTGCCATTCTGGTAGGAATAACCCTATTTGGAACATTGCGTGCATGACGCTCCGTGAAATGAAGGCTTCCATGCAGTGTCGTACACAGATCTTTGTTTCTGCCGTGCTGCGTGTGTTACATGCCGCGAATCGGGAAAATGACACTTTCTTCTAGAAGTGTTTTGGCCCCTTTTTGTAAAGATATAAGTGAGCGGCCTCTTTCTATAATTTGATACAAGATATTACTGGCATTCTTGAAAAAAAAAAAATGAACCCGGTTTTTCCCTTCTGCTTGTAGTGATGGGTGATTATCATCGTGAATGTAGTCTCGCCTTTCTTCCGGATCTGCTACATGTCCTTCCGTTTCTTCTCTCAAAGAAACTGTGTCAGCTACTAATGAGGCTGACACTAGCATTACATTATGCTAATATAATAAAGACAAACGTTTCACTTATGTCTCTTTGTGCATGTCATATAGCTAAATTGTGTAAGAGTAAAACCTGGGTTGCTCGAAATACGTCAGCTTTGACTTGGTTCGATTATAACTTTACGAATTGCTGCCATTTTCAAGCCAGTATCTCGCCTCTTCAGCTTAGACCCCCCGACATCAACTCAACAGAGCCGAGCCCTGAAGTCTAAGAAGACAGTACCTCATCATAGTCATCATTCTTTTCGCTGACACTTGGAAAGCGATCCGCAGCCTTGGTTCGTCTGGATATGACACGACCATGTTTATCTACGGTATCGTGCTCTGCTCAGACAATACTTAGCCAAAAATCCCATAGTCGTGGCTTGTCTGGAAGATGACGCAACCAAATCTCTGTATGTCAGACACTGCTAAACCAAAAATTCTCTAGCTGTGGTTCGAAGTCTGTACGATGGCATGACCATCTGCGAGGTATGGTGCCCGATCGAAGTCGTATGGCTGAGTCGCGTGCAGAAGGTGCGATCGTTTCCACGAACTGGAGCCCCGTCGCTGTCTCTTGGCTGCATTTAGTGATGGGTCGACTGTTGAGCTCACGAGCTGATGGAGGATGATTTGTTAGGATGTACGTAGTGATGTGCTTCTTTTGTTTTACCTGCAATATCGCAGTTGAGAATAATTTATCGAAGCAACGGTGCTATGAGAAACGTAATCAGATGGTCTTAGTGGGCATCTCATGGTGAAGTCTCCTTCATCCGCACTTAGCTCTCTACTCCAGCCATCTCATAAAATTGATTTCTGGTGCGAGTTTGCGGTATATGTTTATAAGTGCTAACATTTGACATGGTTTGTTATCGAAATTAATGCTTGAAAGTGAAACAAACAATAGAAAGAAGTTTTTTATTTTTACTTCTTAAAGTAGCTCTTACAAACGCTATCTAAGTTGTATATCGACAAATAACAAAGCAGCTATACGAGCCAGTTGCCAAACAATGACTGCTTTGTTCTTATCAAATTGTTAGCGTAATCCTCTTGAGTGACCAGTATTGTAGTTTTATTTATAGACCGGTATAGGTCTCGAGTTAGAGTTTTCAGACTTGTTAGCCATAGTACCTATGTTCAGGCCATTTTGCTACAAGTGCGTAAGCAGAGAGTTTCGCGAATCATCACTACTTGTCTCCCTATCTAGGGTAGCATAAAGTCCGTAATATTGAATTATTGGCCAATATTAGGACCTGTGGTCGGTGCAGTGACGTCAAGGGTTAACCATAGAGTGTTGACCCGCCCCTCGAGCATCTCCTGCGTCTCTGTTGACTCCGCTGCCGGGTCTGTATTGGGTTTGGTTCTTGATGGTAATTGCGTCAGGAAGGGAGGCCAGCAGGTACTTGTGGTCCCAAATTTTGCTGTTCGAACAGTGACTGCTTCTCACCTTGCCTCACACTTCCCGCCCTGAATAAATTTTTTCGGAAGTGCAGAGGCCTCTCAAAAATAACGTTTCGGCCCGAGTTTCTCCCCGTTAACGGTTTTTGCATCTCGCCTAACCCCACGATTCCAGTCAATAGTAAGGAGCACCAACGGTTGGTAAAAACTGATCCTTTACTTATTGATGTGAACGTTTGTTTAGTGTTCCAGGGTTCAGCTTCAATTTTATTCATATGTTCAGTGATGTCACCGAGGTACGGTACGCTATCATCCGATCCGTAAATCCAACCTTGCGTGCCAGATCACCCAGCATAGCACGCTTCATTCTTCCCGATGCCACGGGCGGGCCAGTGTCGTGCATCGAGACGATTATAATTAAGAGAGGCCGGAGATAGGAGGTGTGGGAGGACCTATCGGCCGCATCGCTCGTCCCTGTGGCAATTAACTGCGAGATAAGACCGTACTGATCTGACCCTGTGCCGGGCCTCATCGCTCTGTTCTCTTGAGTGCACTTTGTTCTTGCTCGAGTTCTTATCTTGTGAGAGGGGACAGCGGCGCGGTCTGAGGCTGCCTGCCAGTTAGTTCGTGCTATGAGGACCGGTACCCTCGTGGCTGCCGGTTAATTTGTTACGGGACGTTTCTTCGTCTCTCGACTGCCGGTTAGGTTATTAGATGAGGTTTAGTTGGTCTCTCGACAGTGGGTTAGTTTATGAG
>LQNS02278140.1:3645548-3663681 GCA_001587735.2 Parhyale hawaiensis | reverse complement strand
CCTGCCAGTTAGTTCGTGCTATGAGGACCGGTACCCTCGTGGCTGCCGGTTAATTTGTTACGGGACGTTTCTTCGTCTCTCGACTGCCGGTTAGGTTATTAGATGAGGTTTAGTTGGTCTCTCGACAGTGGGTTAGTTTATGAGACGAGGTCCGTTGGTCTCTCGATTTCCAGTTAGTTCAAGATATGAGAGATCTGATATCTTCTCAACTGCCGGTTAATTTGTTACACGAGCTTCGTCGGTCTCTCGAGAACCGGTTACTTCAATACGTGTTACTGGCTCACTACCGTTTCGATTGCCGGTCAGTTTATTAGATAAGGTTCCTAAATACCGCAGATCCACGACATCCATATACTGGGGATGCGCCAAGTACAACAGTTTTCTGTATATCTGATGCAGAAATTTCCTTCGGCATGTTCGTGGCAGATCAAGTCGCCCGTTCTGTTTTGTTGCACCTTCGTGGCATGAAAATCCGTAAATTGAGAGAGGCCCGTCACTATATAATTTTGAGGCGTCCGATGGCGCCAGCACGGCCACTTTTTGTTGGCCGCCACACGCTACAAACTGAACTGGTTTGAATAAGAAATTTCCTTTATGCCTTGGTAGTGGAAATTACCCGCGGACGCTACACAAATATAACTTTACATATACAGGGAGGTGACTATGGCCAAGCCTCAATCGGACAACGGTTCGGAATATTACTTGTAATCCAAGTCAAATGCTGTTCAAAACGCGTAATTATACCAAGGGGATAAATTTATTACCTCCATCAAGGAGGTTATGTTTTCGTCGGGTTTGTCTGTCTGTTATTCTGTCTGTCATCAAAATAACTCAAAAAGTTATGGACCGATCTTGACGAAATTAACTGGGATTGTTAGGTATGTTAAGAGGCAAAGATGATTAACTTTTGGTGAAGATCCATCCATCCGTTTATTTGTGTGCCTCATTTTTTCAATGCCATAACTCAAAAAGTTATGGACGGATTTTATGAAATTTGCATGAGTTGTTAGGTATATCACGAAGAGTAAATGATCAAATTTTTGTAATGATCCGTTTGTTCGTTCGTCGCTGTTTTTAATTTTATGCTTGTTAGCACAATAACTCGAAAAATAATGAATGGGTCTTCATGAAATTTATAGGAGTTGTTTAGTAATGTCAAAAGACATAAATGATTTAACTTTGGTGCAGATCGGTTTGTTCGTTTGTATGTTTGTTATAATGTTTGTTCGCACCATGACTCAAAAAAGTTACGAACGGATCTTCAAGAAAATCGCACAAGCTGTTAGGCTGTTAACACTATCAAAAGGCACAATTGATTTGATTTTGAAGTTGATACAAAGAAAATCATGGTTTCAGAGCCCTTTTGAATTTTTCGTTACCGTTGCCTCACTTAGCGGAGGTATGCGCTCTCAGAGTGTTCTAGTTTTATGTACGATTACACGGCAGCTACACGACCCCAGGAAATGTGGACACTACTGGTATGCACGAAGAAATTATTCTATAGCAAGAGGACTCCACTTGGAGATATACGAGTGCTGCCATTACTTACTCAAACCCAGTCAACATGCAGTACGCTGTGTTGTATGTTGACTGTGTAAGTTGTCGAGGAGAGTGGTGGGAGAGTTCTATCGCCGTCGGTGTATGTAAGAATATCCACTGATTGGACAATAGTTCGCTTTCATTATTTCGAGTTGCGTATGCTGCTTCATGTACCGTAGTCTTTTGCACATAATTGCATTTATTTATTTTTTCCTCATAGAATTTAACATTCGATGCAATAAATTCTTTGCACAATAATAAAAAGTAAGATTGCCAGCAACAGTAAAACGAACAACTATGACAGTGTTCATTATTATCAACCTAAAATGCATTTTCGCCCTTCGTGCTTAGTCAACACTCTATACAGACGATGTAATTTCCAACCAAAAATAATAGATGCTTCAAGAACCCGGCAACAGCAGGTGCTGAAAACAGTGATGATGGTATTCTTCTGGAAGCAAAGAGCGTAACGGGAGGACTCATGAGAAACTAGCATAAGAGTGACGTCATCAATGGCGTCGCATCGATGAACCTATAGCTGAGCAGCCTGCGAGTATTTTGACTAATTTTGCCAGAAGAGTCGTCGTAAATTACACGCATAAATGAATTAAGGGAATATATACTAACTGAGCAATAAACAATCATCTATAGAAATTACAGTGGAGGTTGGTGGAAAGTTTCACAGCACTAGAAGCAAAATTTGGGCCAGTCCCAATCGGAAATTTATCGACATTTAACGGCTGCCTACGAGTGAATAGTGAGCGGTATCAGATAACATCGGATAAATGCCTTTAAAATTCTGATTAGGGTATGGCGACCTGATTTGACTTCTTTTTTGTACTAAAGCCTTATTTACACTTCATATTCAGTTCACAGTGCTCTTCACAGAACATATTCAAACATATCACCGTATTTTTTTCGACTTAGGTCATTCCATCTCCCGCTTCTGAATGGCCAGCAACTTGAGCTGCACCCACACTCAAAACACTGTAAAATGTTGTGCAGAAAGTTCGAGCTATAACTATTGCTGTGGTTCCTCTCGCGTGCAGAAGATAACGTTGCTCATATTTGTTGGCAAGGCTTAAGAACTCAACCTACGTAGGCCTGAGGTCCCACACTCAAATAATTTGACTCGTCGATGTGACGCCATTCGGCTTCATGCGGTCACGGCTAAGTTTTATTTTAGTCATGTTGAGCCGTCCTGTTACACCCTTTGCTTTCTGGTATTCTGGGCAATTCATCGCGAAATGTTTTTCCCAATACTCCATTTGTCTTCAGCGCACTATCTTCAATTCATGTCAATGGACCCCCAAGTAATACGTACGCTAGTGGACCTTATCCCTGCTATAACATCTATGGGCCTCACGCTCCAAGAACCAGTGTGACTTTCTCCCGTAGCGATTGTTGCATCTGGCTGCAGTTTCAACTGATGAGGTTAATTTGTAAAGTTAGGTCAAGTATGCTTTTTTTATTCCGTGAAGTACGGCGCGGATAATGGTAAGCGACCTATCTCACGATATCCCTACCTGTATCTGCTACCGTGTAAAGGACCACAGAAGGGGTCCTCCGCACGGGGGTCTCTTGCTTCGTCTTCCTCCTGCTTTTTTGTATCTTTGAGATGCATTACGCCTTAATTCTGAGCCAGTGGTAAAGCCCCGTCCAGACTACCGCAAAAATCTCTCCATACTATGGCATTTTCGCTGATCGCTGCGAATTTTCGTCATTAAATTGCAGCGTTGTGCGTTTTCGCGAGCGTCCAACTTGCTGGATATTTTCGCGCGATGTAGGCTGCCAACAAAGCAAGTTCACCCGGCGTAAAGTATTTTGTTCCTCTCACCTAAAATGAATATATTAGGCGCTCTATAAGATTTTCATGGTTTTTACAGACATTTTAAAAGCCTCCACGTTTCTAACTTCTAAGTCACTGCAAATTAGACGAGAAATATATGAAACTGTACTACAGTAGTGACATTTGTGAAGATACTGAGTTGACGGTAAACAGTTTATCGACGTTTTGGGATCTCATAGTTGTGCTTAAGCGACGAAATGAATTGTCCGAACACTCTGCACAACGTATCGGGAAGAGAAAATTGTCGAGTAAACCCCACCTTAAAAATTAGTGTAGGCCTACTTGACAATCATTTATCAAATTTCTGTCCAAACCAATCGTTTAATGTGTTGCCATGCCTTCGAAAACGCTACAAAGCTCAGTTTGCAGTATGCGATTTGTTGGAGGGAACGCATATAGATAAGTTGTACCTGCAATTGCGCAGTGATTGCTGGTTCGTATTTGTCGATACTGGAAGTATAATAAGTGATTAATAGTGACAAAAAACAGACGCTTCTTTCGATCAAGGGGCGTGACAACGAAGTTCTGCTGGACACCTGCGCTTAATGAATTGTCAAGCGTCACTACCATGCACCGCGCGGCAGTGTGGACGCTGCTGCGAGATTTGCGCTGCGTTCTGCGAAATCGCAAAGGCATTTTTTGCACTTATGAACGGTTGTCTGGACGGGGCTTAAATCATTGTCAACTCTGAGCCATTCCGGTGGAATTATTGAGATAAAATGTTTGACATTGGGCGCGATTCTGCTTAGAATCGTTGCGAGATTGGACCATTATGGGTATTATTCAGATCCAGGTGACAGCATTGACAGTGTAAGTACAGCCAAACCAGGTTTCTTCTAATCGTGTACTTATGTCTCTGTACTCTAGCTGCATCCCATAAAATGAAAAACAAAGAGAACTCTCTCAGCAAGACTGTAAACAGCAATAACAGCACTTATAGATTAACAGTGACAGCACTAAGTACAGCAGTGACAGCGCTAAGTACTGTAGTGGCAGCACTAAGAACTGCAGTAACAGCACTAAGAACGGCAGTGACAGCACTAAGAACGGCAGTGACAGCACTAAGAACTGCAGTGACAGCACTAAGAACGGCAGTGACAGCACCAAGAACAGCAGTGACGGCAATAACTGCTCTAGCTAACTGTTTCCGACATCAAGTGCTCAAAAACTGTGGGTCGCTCCGCCGCGCGGCGCATGCGCTCGTCGCACTTCGAGCGCCGCCCCCCCCCCCCGCAATTCCCCCGCCGCGTTGCCGAAATAATTCGCTGCTCGTCCACTTATATTGTTACGTGAGCGTGTGGCGTCTGGGCGGGAGTGTGATTGTTCTAATGGTCTTTGTGTTGGGCGGCGTGTATTCTGTGCTGGCAGGTTATGTTTTCGTCGTGTTTGTCTGTCTGTCACTTTGTCTGTCGGTCACCAAGATAAATCAAAAAGTTATGAACCGATTTGGATGAAATTGACAGGGATTGTTAGGTATGTTAGGAGGAAAAGATGATTAACTTATGGTGATATGTCCATCCGTTTGTTTGTTTCTTTGTCTGCCTCATTTTTCTCAATGCCATAACTCAAAAAGTTATAGATGTATATTTATGAAATTAACATGAGTTGTTAGGTATATAACAAAGAGTAAATGACCAAATTTTGGTAGGGTAACATGTGCAGTACCCGTCCACCATGCTAGTAGCCGTCCACTTAGCTTTTAAAACTTTCTGTGTGAAAACTAGCAGTGCTAGAGAGCCGTACCTAGGCTTAAACTGTAGGGTACTACTTAGCCTACAGTTTAAGCCTATGTATGGCTTTCTAGCACTGCTAGTTTCACACAGGAAGTTTTTAATGCCAAGTGGACGGCTACTAGACATGTTACCCTAATGATCTGTTTGTTCGTTCGTTCGTTTGTCACGATTTTTAATTTTATGCTTGTTAGCACAATAGCTAAAAAAATAATGAATCGATCTTTATGAAATTTATAGGGGTTGTTAGTAATATTAAAAGACATAGATGATTAAATTTTGGTGCAGATCGGTTTGTTCGTTTGTATGTTTGACTCATGTATGTCATAACGTTTGTTAGCAGTATAACTCAAAAAGTTATGAACGGATCTTGAAGAAAATTGCACAAGTTGTTATTACTATCAAAAGGCACAAATGATTAGATTTTGGAGTTGATATAAAGAAAATTTTGATTTCAGAGCCAATTTGAATATTTTGCTACCGTTGCCTCGCTTGGCGGAGGTATGCGCTCTCAGAGTGCTCTAGTTGTTGTATGCGTTTATCTTTGTCGTGTGTATTGAGTTTAATTAGCATGCATGATCAGTTGAAAAATTTAAATGAAATTCTTCGTTTGACTACAGCTTAGCTGGGCATTGCAGCGGTGGGTAAATAGAAATGATATGTATGGTATAGATAAAGATTTAACGATAACGATAGTGCAAAGCCAAGAACCTCCAGCCACAACGACCATTCTAGCCACAGTTAACCCTTGATCAGGCTATTTAAAAGTAAATTTTCGTAGAAATACCATTTACTTAAACGCTTGCTGTAGCTACTTATTGTTGAGTTGTTTAGAACATTAAGACGCACGTTCCGGCTCTCTGAAACTGCCGTCCCAACTACACAATAGCGAGAAGTTATCCTTCTAATCCATATCGCAGTAAGAGACTTCCATCTTTCGTGGGAAGGACATGATTACCTCCGCCAAGGAGGTTACGTTGTTGTCGAAGTTTGTATGTCTGTCTGTCACGAAGTCACCAAGATAATTGAAAGAGTTATGGACCTATCTTTATCAAATTTATAGGGAATGTTGGGTATGTGACGAGGAGCAGATAATTATCTTATGGTGAAGATCCGTTCAACCGTTTGCGTGTGTGTCTGCCTATTTTTTCTTGGTTAAATAACTCAGACAATTATGAACGGCTCTTCATGAAATTTATAAGAATTGTTGGAAATGTTACGAAGAGCAACTAATGAAATTTTTGTGATGACCTGTCTATCTGTTTGTCTCCATGTTTGTAAGTTCATAACTCAAAAAGTTGTGGATAGATTTTCATGAAATTTTCAGGAATTGCTAAAAATGTTTAAAGGCACAAATGATTAAATATTCCTTATGATCCTTGTGTGTGTTTGATTATATGTTTGTCTTAGTGTTTATCAGAACATAGCTCGCAAGTTACGGATGGACCTTCAAGAAACTTAGAGGGACTGTCATTAATGTTATGAGGCACAATTGACCAATATTTTGTGCTAGTGAAATGTAAATCCTGGTTGCTGGCTGTTGAAAATTTTCCGCTAACATTGCATTACTTGGCGGAGGTATGCCCTCTTGGAGAGCTTCTCTAGTTGATGGTGCACCCAGACGGGGACATGGAACCTTAATGGGTTAAAATTCGTAGTAATTCAATAGGCACAAACTAGTATGTCTGTTTCTCGTAAAAATAACATAACTTTAAATGTCTTTTAGGAAAGACCGTTGTCCATCTAGGGTTAACCTTTTACCGGGCTTCTGATAATCTCATGAAGGTTAACATAATTTCTTGTGGAAATACCTCTGATGGAAACATCTCTCTTCCTTTTACCGGGTGCCTAAAAAACAGTGTTGTATGAATTGCGTGATGATTACTTGCACAGTAATTGTATAAATGTTAAATATAGAAGCAGAAGTACGGTAGAATAAATAGTAGATACGTTGAGGGCTACTGCAAGAACCGTTGCAACTACTTTCTAGCAATAGTTTACAGGTACTATAGCTAATGAGTAGCGGATCGCGACGGTGCAAACTTCCGCAACGGACGGTTTCCTTCCCCGAGTTCGTTCTCTCTCTCCCTTTGACTTTTGTATGCGCAGCTACTTGAAAGTCTACCTCGTTCTCCCCACCGTTGGCTGTTTTTAGTGTGGCTTTTGAGAAGTTGGGTGCGCTGCCAAATGTGTTAATTAGTAGCCGTGAGTTTACGTAGCTTGGGAGCATTTTCTGATGAAGTTTAATTACGGCATCTTTGTACGCTTTGATGGTGTGCCGCCACCACCGCCGGAGAGGGGGGGGGGGAGTGAGTTGGGAGTGTGGGTGTGCGACACGCGCGCCTCTCACACGCTTGTCAAGTCAGCAGTTGGCAGTTCTACTTCTCTTACCACTATGTTAGAAATAGCTGCTTCGCTGCTCGAGATACGATAATGCGAGATATGAAGGGGGAAGTGAAGTTTTTTTAGAAAATATATGAACCTCTCTCAGGAGGCATATAGGATGGACCATAGGGTTGGTTAGGTAGGCTCGATTGTCTTATGTTATGGGGAGCAGCGTCCCCCGGGAACCTATAGGTTTTCTTAGCCTCTGTTAGGTTCTGAGACATTGTTTTGTTTGATCAAATTTGCTTCCTTACATTTTCATACTCCTGTCAATAAAGCTTTGTTCCTTTCTTCCTTCTTCCCGATTTGTCATTCCCATGCGCGGTGATCCAGGGTGGGTGGGGACACCCTCAGGCCTTGAGTATGAACTCGCCGTTTCTGTGAAGATGCTGAGTGTTCATTCTTGTTTCCTCCCTTTGTTCCCCATTTTAATGAAAATGGAAGGCTTGAACCTTACAGTATAATAACTTTCTCATACCAACTTGGGCTATGAATTCAGATGACAAATATGTGATTCCATTTCTGTACGACTTTCTTTAAGTAATCTACCGCTTCTACACATTTACAAAGCTCTCTGTTAAGATCCTTTGTTCGCTGATCATTTGATCGCAGTATAAATGGTTTTATTCTTACTGAAATTGATTTTTAATTGGCACATTAGAGGTTGAAGTAGTATAAGTGCATCACGCCTATGGATTTGGTCATTCACGTAAAGAATTATGCTGATCTCTCTATTTAATTTCTTATCTGCCATCCTTCCTAGAGATTCATGCGATTCAATTTTTAATTTCGTATTTGGCAGCTTACCAAGAGATTTATGTCAACGTTATTTCAACTTTTCTATTCTAAGTAAGTCACTATAATCACCTATGATAAAGTATTGCCCCGAGTGGAAACCGTTACGTTCGTAACTCAAGGATGAAGAGACTTAGTCGTAACGAATGTTTATCGAAGTTCTCTAGTCTCTTCCACCTCCTTTAAGAACAGACTCTGCCTTTGATTATTCTCAACTGAGTGTGCCGAGGGTATCCCTATGATGCGTTCATAATCAATCAGTTGGAGTCCCACTCAGCTGTAGAGTGGCTGCGCTTGTGTGTCGTAGAATAGCTTCTCTATAACAGCTCTTCAATGAGTCTCTTATTAAGTCCTAATGATGTCGCTCTTCTGAGCATCAAACGATCTCTTAGACGAGCTCTCTTCCCTCGGTGTAGTCTTCTTGCGCCTGCAGGGACCGTCTACTTTTCGGCTGAAGTCAGTGACTAAATACGATCGTGTCGCTCCTTTTGGTAGTTTCAACATACGAGCTGCTAAGTATGCTGGGAAAACAGTATCAGATCACGAATAAATAATGTATACCTATGTACAGCAGCAAGACCTGCACAATGTTTGAGATTAATACTATGCGATCGTGTCGTTGTACGATAGTTCAGCTTACGCACTGGCAATGTGCAGCACATATACTGCATGGGGCTACAATATCAGGTCACGATTGAAGGATATAAGAGTATGTACATTTAGCTACGTCAACTGACAGACCGTTTGCAGCTAGCGATTTTGCTGTAATCAATGAATGCTATGATTGTACTGCTCCACGACAGTCTCAACTTATGCGTTTTTAAGTATACCTGTAGTACTATTTCTGGTCACTGGTGGATATACAAGTATTTGCAGTGGGTCTACCCCATGTGACAGGCCGCTTGCAGTCAGCGATTTGGTCGAAGTCCATTATACGATCGTTTCACTACTCGTGTCGCGCGCCTCTCTAAAGAATGATGAGAACTTGCAATGTTGCCCCGAGTCTGTGTTGTTCCTGAATCGGCTCGCGTTCCCGGGCCCTGAAGGAATATCCCTGCCTTTTTGCGATTGTGCAGCACGAAAATCGCGTTTTTGGTGTTGCAAGACTAAAAAAAAATATTTTTTCCCGTTGCTGTGCCTTGGTGTCGCCGACGTGCATCTCAGTAAGCGATGCCGAGGAAACCAGAGCAGTTTTATCACTATGACCGTGACTTCCATAGTACGACTATGTGTGCCGTGCTGTCCATGGTACTTATCGCGACCGAAGTAAAGTAAACATTCTAGTACCGTTTGTCGGCTGGCTGACGCCATGGTTATCATGGCTTGCAACCACATCGTAGCCAACTCGTTGTGACGAATTACTGGTTTTATCTTGTAACGTCCCAAATTCCATTTCTTGTATAGTTTTTTCGTATGTCCTCTGAAATATGCCTGAAGCAGCGTTTTTATTATCTCGTTATGAGCTCTTCCTTCTTAAGCTCTTCAATCTTTTGCTACGAAAATCTCTACTGCTATTATTCTTAGCATTTGCCTCTTTTTAACACCGTAGGTCGCATGAGTGATCGTCACTGCCCTGCCGATCCGCTTTCTTATCCCACATGGTTCTGAAGTCCGGCAAGCTCTAACTCTTGTCCGAACCAGTACGCCAGGATTGTGGTTCTTATGGTCCAGTGACGTTATGTTGTTTCCCAGTGGCGTAAACCCCATCATGTTGACACCGCAATGTTTATCGACAAAGTGGTCTGCGAGTAACTTGTTCAAATAACGAAGTTAGAGCTTCATTCGTACTTGTCCTTCCTAAGACATGAAGGTTCACACCGCTCGAAGTATCTAAGCAAGTCTGTGGTTATTAACAAATGCGTCGTACCAGTCCTGAAACCTCTGTAGCCCCCCAGTCCTAAAATCTCCATTGCCCCCAGTCCTGAAACGTCCATTGCCCCCAGTCGTTAAACCTCCATTGTCCCCAGGCCTATAAGACTTCCCAAGTTCCCCAAGTTCCCAGTCCTATAAGACTTCCCCAGTTCCCAGTCCTACAAGACCTCCAGTTGCCAGTCCTATAAGACCTCCAGTTCCCAGTCCTATAAGACTTCCTCAGTTCCCAGTCCTACAAGACCTCCAGTTGCCAGTCTTATAAGACCTCCAGTTCCCAGTCCTATAAGACTTCCCCAGTTCCCAGTCCTACAAGACCTCCAGTTGCCAGTCTTATAAGACCTCCAGTTCCCAGTCCTATAAGACTTCCCCAGTTCCCAGTCCTATAAGACCTCCAGTTGCCAGTCCTATAAGACCTCCACAGTCCCCAAGACAGCTGCGCACAGCCCCGTCGCCTCTGTTTGCCCCGTGTATATCTATGGGAGTACTCGGCTGCTGACGGCGTTTGAAGTTACCCTCACTAAAGTCCCTCAAGTTTCCCTCTCGTGGTGTCCTAATGACTCCTTCATGCGACCCTGCGCGCTCTGGTCGCCACCGTAACAATGGCGACCTCTCCAGGGTGCCGCCAGATTTTCTGAGGTTTCCTTTGATCGTCCGGCGAAATGTGGTGCCGTCCCCCTCTGCCTCAGCTCCTCAAATCTTGTGTCTCTTCTTCCTGTACTCCCTACAGTGACCCTGCCGTCTGCCCTGGAAATTGTGGCTCTTTGCATCTCAATAGTCGTGATTGTAAGATTGTCAAATTCATGCAGTTTTCTGTACATAGTACTGTACATGATTACTCAATTTATGTAGTTGTTCTCTGCTCATCTCTTTTTACTTAGTGCTGATGGTACAATTCATTCTTCTTTTCCTCGTTGCTGTTCTTCTCCAAGCGTTCCTCTCTTTTTCTTGGTGTAGTCATGTGGCCTTCTTCTTCATCTCTTAATTTGAATAGTAATTAATGCTGTGGTTCGGGAATCATAATCTAAGTTGTATAATTCATTCAATTAATCTCATCATCATTTTTTTTGCTCATGTTAAAATACAAAAGTACTATCAATGCAGAGTTCTTACTTCCACCAAGAACGTTATATTTTTGCCGGGGATTGTCTTTCTGTTCTTCTCAAAAAGCTATGAATTCATATTCATTAAATTTACAGTTAGTGTTCGGAATGTCACGAGGATTAGATGGTAGATTTACTGTGCTGATCAGTCGGCCTGTTTCTCTGTCTACCGTCCTGTCCTTTAGCATTCATTCCTTGACGGAGATCTGCGCTTTCTAACATCACTAACATGTTAGTTTGGGCGCACTTTTAATCTGTTACAGTTCGTTGATATTGTGATCACAGCATTCTTTATTGATATCTCATCCACGTGCTGATGATTGGAATGGATCACTCACTTCCTTGCCTATAAAATACGAGTATATATAGATTGTTGTAATTTATTGTGCTTTGAAATATTAGTGACATTTAGAATCTTCTGTGAAGTGATGAATTACATGTGTGTTGCACATCGCGGCGTGCGTTTGTACTCCCAGTTACTGTTAAAACAATGCTATCGAAGCCATGTATTGCCTTGCTTAGGTGTGATACCCTCTTCTGTAGCAGAAAATATATAGACATTATAGACAGTCTTTAGGATTGCTCTCCTGAGACAAATTTGACATCTTTGGCGTATTGCTTTGTAGACAATTCTAGCGTCTTACCGCTTATGCAATCCACAGGTCTCGATAGCTTAGCCTCAGTTTGCACCTACAGGACGACTTTCCTTTCGTGCCCACTTTGTTATTTCCGTTGATAGTCCTTGAATGCTGCTTTTCTTCATCTCCATCCTTCCCACTTGCACTTCGCTTCATATCGCCTGACATATTTAAGATCTCTTCATCTTCCTCTCAGTGGATCACATCGATCTCTGTGATCAAATTGCGGCTTCACCCAGGAACATCCATCCTTCATCTTTTTGGATCAAACCGATCTCGACGATCAGGACACCTTGCTGTAGAAATATTCTTCCTTCTATTCTTTGACTCAAAATGAGCTCTGTGGGCATGTAGAGACGAGGCTTTCACAAGGAGCATGATATAGAACGAGGAACGTCTAGGCATTAAAAGCCCAGATTAAATTGTGTGGCCCGTGGACCGCTTGTCCCACATACTGCACGAGTCACGCTATGCATTGTTGCTCGTACTCACTGAATCTGCGGTCGCATTACTCAGCCCCGCACACAGTGGCCTTTGTCTACGACCACTCGAAGTACTCTACCGTGCACTCAATATATATACGTGTAGACAGTTGCGTGTATCCTTTGTCGTGCTTATGTTCCTTTCTACTCTCTTTATGTACGTGCCTTAATTTGCTACTACAACATACAAACCCAGAAAGTCAGAATTGTGGCTCTGTTCGTCGAATAAATTACAATTACTTGAAGTTCAACATCTGTTTTGTTATTTTTTATTGCCTGATTCCGTGCTTCAAGCACCGAACAGTTGCAACGCATTGAACCAATGCAGTATGTCAGAATGTGATTTGCGTAGCGCTTCAGAAGTTTGTTGACACTATCTGCTCCTTTGTTGCTATCGTTCTTCTCTGCCCTATATTCTGTGGGTACCTTACGCAAGTGCCAAGTGAAGTTGAACTAAATGTATCGGCTTTGTGATTCTGACGTCACAATAACTCCCAGTGACGCCACGCTCAGTCGCGTTGGCGCTCTTTAGATCTTTTTCAGGCTTTGTTTCTCTTCGCTAAAACCAAGTGAATTATCTTTGTAGCACATAGATTTACGCTTCCATGTGTCCTCTACATAGCTTCTCAAATGTATGATGATGGTACAACGAAAGGTACGTATCAATTTTCCATATGGTTCACACCTCAGGACGAGTGCAGTTGCAAAACTTGACCGCGAATAGCATCGATATTAAGCCTGTGTTCCCTGCCTTTCAAAAACATGGGGGTGGTAAAAGTACTGATGATTCCAGTTTCCATCTCTGTAGTTCGCACTTCTGTAGAAGCGCGCTCGTAAAGCTGAGCAATTGATTATCATAATAGCATCAATTTTACGCGTGTGTTCCCTGGCTTCTAAAGCCTGCGCCCCGCACTTTCACCGCTCGCCAGACTCCCTGCAGATAGAAGTGACACCTCCAATCCTTGCGATTGAGTTACTCTGTAAGTTGCGAGCCGCTTGTGATAAGCACCGATGGTATCTCCTGGAATATTACTAGAAATGGGCGCATTAGACGTGTGCCAATAGACGATAATTGAGGTGCTAGTGTCACTGGGGCGCTTGTTTTCTTGATAAACTCGCCCCGCTGCCGATACCTGCGAGATCTCGTGGCACTGTTGTGTGCATCTCTTGCTGTTGCCCCACGGGGTGACGTCTGTGCTGCTGCCACCTAATTTATTTAATTTTTACGTACATTGTTGTGGCCTGATGTTGAAGTGGGGCTACTGCAGCTGCAGAAACTCATGAGGATGGAAGTGTATTTCTGTTTGCTTGTATGTTGCCTTTTAACGTTTGTCGTTGCCTTGTAATATTGAAGTTGGGTTACTGACTCACTGCAGTTATAGTTGCGGAAACTCTTCTAGATGCATATCTTGACACTCTGTTCTATTTAGATATTAGATGCTAATCGTAGTGTTGATTTTTTGACGTTGAAGGAAAATTACTACAGTTGCGGTTAATCAGCGTGGCCGAAGGCCTTTATATTTAAATCTTGATGTTAACATCAACTATGGCCCTGCTGCCCTGGTGATATCTGATGTGGGGCGAGGTACTGCATTTTTCGTACCTTTGAGACAGCCTTTTTTATTGAAACAGTTATGAAGAAGTTGTTACTTAATATTTCAAATAGAGTCGCTGCAATTTTAGTATTTCTGACTTGGCGAGTTTAATTTTTGAAAGTTAACATGTGCAACTTAAACCGTGTCGTGAATCTGCTGTATTCGTGAGTATGTTTCAACTAGTTTAATATGTTATACTCGCTCCAGAACTTCGAGGATTGAGGAGTGACGAATTCATTGTTCTGCTGTGCATTTCAAATATTGCAAGCCACAATTAAGAAGAAATGGACTCAGGGCTCCATTAAGAGCACAGCTTGGCTGCAGCAGTCGAGCTACAGCCCGATACCGAACTGAGTTCGAGTTTAGAAAACGAGTGTGGCTTCGAAATTGTGAAAATCTTGGATCCACCCAAATATCGTCTTCTGCTATCAGAGTTTTCCCTCGGACGTACATTTTACGTGTACCGTAAATGTCTAAGTTCCTTGAAGGGCATCTAGTATTTTAGGCTCCATGAGGTTTACCCATTTTCATTACGTACTATAATCTGGGGTTAACGGACAGGCCTGAGTAACACACACTAAACAAATCTGTGATGGAACTTACCCATCCTATGTCAGAAAGTCTGGAGTCCCGTAGTGAACCGTACCTCTTCCGCGAAATGAAAGAATTAGCTTGCTATTTGGTATTTGTGCTATTTTCTGCGTTGTGGGAAGATCCCCCCCCCCCCAAAAAAAAAAAAAAACTAGCACTTTTGCATTGTTAGAGAAAGAGAGGTCAGGCTATGTAGTCCAATGTACAGTATTTAATTGTATTTAAACTAGACTATTGTGATGTCTTCGCTGCTTGTTGTATTTTGGAACGAGGCCAACTGGGACCTATATATTATAAAACATTTTAATGCAGGAATAAGTGGATTTTTTAGTTAGTACCAAACTGTGTGTTGTGCTGTGGGGTCGTGACAACCAATCTATCTAATAGCTAAAATAACTACACATGCAGGTTCAAACGTTTATTATGAGCATCAATTGTAGCAATTGTTTGAAATGGTAGTACAATTAAGGTAGCTGAGGCAGCCGTCACGCTAACAGCTCTTCTGTTTACTACAGATTTTATATTTGTTCTATCTACGACCAAACGCATTTATTTGTTGGACAAAGGCCTTAAAAGTCGTTGACAAAGTGCCTCTCAACTTCTATTGCATTGTGTTTTCAGTGTTACTTGTGCTCTTGATTGTGTTGCACCACAAAGACATTACATGTCTTTAAAAGATTTTGGAACGTTTAATCTTTTTGCCATCAAAATTGTTTTCTTTTGCATTCAATATTGCATCAATCAGTTTGAGGATGAATTACTTTAGAAAGTTGTTTGTGTGTATTTTGAAATATTGTTTACTTCCTTGCTGTCTTAATTGCTGTTCGTGAAAAAAAAATGAAATTGGTGTGTAGCTTCATGCATTTGCGGTCAATTTAGTATAGTCTTCTTCATTGCTACGTAAAGTAGCGGGCTTGGTTTAGATTTAGTTTGCAACATCTATGCTTTTATGTTTAAATAGAGTAGGGTCTACACTAAGCTGCTTTACAAACTAACGTGCGTGACGAAAGCTTGCTTGTAACATCTATTGCTTTTGTCTTCTAAATAGCACCCACGCCAATATCTCTGGACTGCCTTCCTTTCTTCCTGTGGCTGCCGTTGTGTCCAAGCCCCGCGCGCCCGTCGGTCTCCTCAGGACCGCCCTTAATTGCGCGGCCACAATTATGAACACAGCGCCGATCATTAACTTTGCTGTCGTGATTATTGCTGAGGCCGCCGGTAATCAGCGCCTTAAGTTCTTCGAGTCACGAACTTTTTCAGGACAAATGCTGCACTTAAATGCCCCCCCACACACAGGAACTGGGCCAGAGAGGACATCTTTGTGTCTAGACAAATGCTTTGCGTGCGCTATGGTCGAGCTGGAATCTGAATTCCGAGTCGCATGACAAATTTACATGGCATTATTGTTACGAAAAACCCGCACCTGCTCTGTGAATGGAATTACTTTCTAACTATTGTTCCGAGCAACGAATATTATTTTACCTTTCATCGGATATAGCCATATGACCACGTTCAGTTCTGAGCTAAATTACAGCGACTTCAATAGTTTTCCGAATTAAAGCGCCTACTGCCGTGTGGCTCTGGAATCCAGTTAAATGGCCCCTCAGGAGGCATAGGGTGGGCCATAGGGTCATGGTCACCCTTCGTGGGGGGGAAGAAAGGAAAGGTTTACGGTAGGGTTAAGAAAGGAACCAAGATTTTTTACTGCTTGAGAGGGAGTTCATTTCTTACCCTAATGTCATTCATTTCTCCCCCACTTGACTATAATGTGGGGGTAACTCCCCCTGGGGAACGAATAGGTTACATTATTCTGTCTTTCGTGACCACTTTGCTTCCCTTCATTTTCATGTTTACACTGATGATGTTTTGTTCTATTCTTATTCTTTTTTCACGACTTACTGTTTCCATTCATTCACGTTGATCCTGTATGGGAACACCCTTGTGCATGGATTCCACGTTTCTATCGACATACGACGTATATATCCTTTCCTTTTCCTCTCTTGATACACCATAGTTATAGATAGGAAGGTTTGAGCAACGTAGGTATTCACTCACGTATTCACTCGCGTGTTCACTCACGGTCAATGAAAATAAAAACTCCAAAAACCGTCAATGGCTTTATTTTAACCCGGTTTGTCATTTTAATCCGGTTTGTCATATGGCTGCAGCCGCCATGCAAAAGTTTAAAAAAATGTATACGGTACATTTTGTATCCCTGTCAGTTTTCTACAAGGTAGAAAAAACGGGGCCCAACTCTCGATATGAAGCATGCGTTTTTTTTTCGTGGTTACTTACTCGACATAAAGTTATTTTTGGACATGACCCTCGTAATTTTCATATAGGCCCTAATTGCACTCGTCTACATGCATGTAAGCAGCTATAAACTAGCGCATCTTGCCGTCATATGTGGCTACTTAATTAATTGTTTTACTATGAGGCGTAGCCTGTATTTTACTGAAAAGTTAGATCTATTTGTCCATACGGCACAAATTTTGCGCGTAACTCGTTTTGAGTGCAGTAGTGTAATATTGCCGCAGCTTTACAACTGTAATGTTATCATTCCCAATCTATAGATCTTTAAGCAAACATCAGAGATTATTCTTTCGGTGTTTTCTCCCAATAGGCTGTTATATTAAAATTTTTGATTGTGTTGTTGTTGTACGGTACCACCTGCATGTATTCTTCTGAGTACCCACTGCTATAGCGTATGCTTTTCTCTCCAACTAGAGAATACAGCATGTATGTAGGCATTGCTAAAATCGTAATTGAGTAAGTCATGAGTCTGAGGGTTAGAACTTTAACAAGCTGGTTTTCAATTAAGCTAGAAACCTCAGCTAAAACGAGAACTATTCGTGTGGTGTAAAAATCGCTTTGATAAGCAGGGAAAACGAATTCGTGAAGATGTAGGTCCATCGGCTTACGACAGTCTTTGAATTTTCGGCCAGCTACATGACCTAAAAACGGTTACGGTATATTTAACCTTAAGACCATCACTAAAGCAATGTCTGTAATCTATGATGGGCACTTGGCGTTATATCTACCTACTATTGACCCATTAACGGATGCCATCCCTTTGTTTTATTTCTGGACGGTATTAACGCGGCTCTACTTACATGAAATAAAGGTTGACTTGATTCATCAAGGGGTTCATTTTGTCGTTCACCGAAGAGCTCTAGTGACCAATGTGTAGTTGTTGTTGCTAGTAAAGGCAACAGTTACATCACTATGAACAGCTTACTTCTTGCCTAAAGTCCCAAAGTTAATTAGAGAATGTTTTAATTTTCGTTTTCAGTCATAGGGCTCTTTTATCGAGTATTGTGCAGTTTTTGGTTTGCGTTATTTTGAATGAATATATGTACACACAATACATAAAAAGATGAAGGTGGTTGTTACAGGAATATGATTATTAATACCACGTAACATTTGTGGGCAGACGGACGAGGACGGCTCGTTCCTGTGGATGGTGAAGCAGGATCCACCATCGTATTTTTTCGGCACGATCCACGTGCCCTACACGCGCGTCTGGGAGCACGTGCCGCTCAATACCAAGAAAGCCT
>LQNS02278140.1:3615632-3645360 GCA_001587735.2 Parhyale hawaiensis | reverse complement strand
TTTGGGAGAGAGACTCGTGCTGCGTGCGGAGCGCACTCTTTCACTTTGGAGGCTGTCATATGTCGAACTAATCAGTTCTGTCGGTGCTTCGTGCCCTTGTCGGCTAAAGTTTGGAATTTGTTGTCTGCATCGGCTTTTGGTCGTGTTGGCCTGCAGGCTTTTAAGTCGGCAGTTAATGGTTTTTTGCTGGATTTCCTCTAGCAGCGTTTTGGGCTTCCCGGTGTTGCAAATGCTTCATTTGGGTTGTATTACCTGTCCGTGGGAGCTCAAACGTGAAGTTTTAATAATAATAATAGCTAATAATAATAATATTAACGCATCTCTACTTACATGGAATAAAGGTTGACTTGATTCATCAATGGGTCCGTTTTGTCGTCCACCGAAGAGCTCTAGTGACCAATATGTATTTCTTGCTAGTAAAGGCAACAGTTACGTCTCTATGAACAGCTTACTTCTTGTCTAAGGTCCCAACGTTCATTACAGAGCGTATATTCGTTTTCGTTATCAGTCATAGGACTCCCTATCAGAGAGCCAATCGGGTATGGTGCAGTTTTTGGTCTATCTCAAACTGCGTTATTTTGAATGAATATATATACACACAATACATAAAAACATGAAGGTGGTTGTTAAAGGAATATTATTATTAATGCCTCGTAACATTTCTGGGCAGACGGACGAGGACGGCTCGTTCCTGTGGATGGTGAAGCAGGATCCACCATCGTATTTTTTCGGCACGATCCACGTGCCCTACACGCGCGTCTGGGAGCACGTGCCGCTCAATACCAAGAAAGCCTTTGAGATGAGCGATAATGTCATGTTTGAGCTGGACCTCACCGACCCATACACCATCACTGCACTCACCTCCTGCCAGCTGCTGCCTAAGGTGAGTAACTCGGAGTAAGCATTAATGGAGGCGGCAGTGTAGTCGAGGAACTGCGTTTTAAGTGATATCGGAGCCACACTAGGCTTTTATAGTCGTACGTTCAACTTATGAGCGGACGTTTAATTCGCACGTCGTTCAACTTGAGAACTTTCTCGGAGTATCTTTGATACCGATTTATAATTTGTAATCGGGACGACGTGCGAGAGCTGAACGTCCGCTCGAAAGTTCTGCGTGCGATTGTAAAGTGTGGCCTCTGTATAAGAAGTTCACCTGGAGTGTTGTCATCTGACGCTTTGCTTTTTGATTTCCTACTCTAAAAATAGCATAATTTGCGTTGTTTCTTGTGATTCTGTAAATCGGTATTTTATTTCCGACAGGGCTGTTTTTTTCTGACGGCCTTGCAACTTTCGGGACTAAATTTATTATTCCAGAACTCCACTCATATGCGATAATGTGTCCTACGCCGACAGATTGTCGGCTTCTTGAGCATATATGACTTTTGCACTTAGATATATTTCGAAAAGCTGTTTTATTTTCATGTGTTTTGCGCTTGAATGTATTTCCAGATGTCACGTTGTGTACTGCCGTCAAGTCGTGGTCGACAGGAACTTCGCCTTCTGCGTTTCGATTTATTAGTTTGAAAGTCCAAGTTCTTCCTTATTCTTGACACAATTTTTAGTGCTCTATCTCTCTGGAAACGCTGTTGCAGTGGTTAGTGAAGTCGTAACAAGCAATGGCTGCAAGCTAAACACAGTTCTAAGTCGAGTTATTTCTGCTACGGTCAGGTAGAGCCCATGCCCATGCATGGGTGAACTGCGCAGCAGTGTGGTCTCTTGAATTCGTTATTCTAAAATAACATAATTTAGCATAGCTGTGCCGTATTGAAACAAGTGTTACAGATTGGATTTTCATTATTTTTAAAGACACTGCCGATTTTCACTGTACGTACCTATGCTGCCGTCGAGTGGTGCCTGCCTATTGCAGACTACGCCTGCTGTACGGCTTTGCGCTTGAATTTCCTGTTATAAAACTCCAGTAATTTTTGCCTCACTCCGTCCTATATAAACTGCACTTGACGGAATCTTGACATTTCCGCCACGGGTTGGTCATTCTAAAACTCCCTTATTTGCTCAGGGCTGTGTCCTCAATCGATAAGCGATGCTATAGGCTGGCATGTAGAGACCTGTGTCTGCGCCTCACATTATAGTTTGTCTGTTCGCTACAGTCCCTGGGCAGATCATTAGACGCTGCCTGATATTTTTGGCACCTATACTCTGCATATTTTGGGCTTATCTGGATAAAGAATTGAAACTGTTAAAGTTTGTTCTAACCTTTAAAAAGTTGAAATCTAGTTTTCTATCCAGATATCCCCGAAATATGCAGAATAGGTAGCAAAATGTCAGCCTGCGTCCAGGGCCACTTTCGAAACGGGCCCAGGCCGGTACTTTACGAGGCCATGCCTATGCACTGTGCAAGTGAAGTAACCTCGTTACTTTGGTGTTGGAATTTATTAATTTTAAATCTCCAGTAATTCGAGCTAAGCTCTCTTTGACCTACAATGAGACATGGTTTCCATGTCTTGCACATGCACGGTCTTTGCGCATGGATTTCTGTTTCTAATGTCGAGGCCACTCTATGCAACGTACGCACAACTTATGGAGCTGACGGTCAGCTTGCACGTTGTTCGGACTACCGATTTTCATTGTGTATTGGGCCGACCTGCGAGCTAGACGTCCGGTCATCAAGTTGCGCGTTCTATTGCCTACTGTGGCGCCGGCATAGCACACCTCTAACTCTTTAATTGCAAATGTTCCTATTTGGGAGTACACATGACATGAATATGTAATTGCCGCGAAAAATGGAAATCTCAAATGTTGTAACTGCGTTCATTTGCATCAATTTGCAATGGGAAGACGTAGCCTATGTTAACACTGCACTTTTACGTAGAAATGGAAGTATCAAAAGTCATGAATTCCTTAGTATTCATAGAGGATTGTCCACACGTAGGCTATGTTTACTGCAGTTTCTCGTTTCGACTTATTACACTAAAAAGCCAGTAATCTCGGCCGTTCTTCGTGCTGCTGTCAACTGGAGCCTACAACTTTTGCGATTACTTTTATTATTATTTCAAAACTCACCTCAGTTCCCTGATGTGTTCTGTACCGGCGTGTGGTCGTCTTCTCGCGCAGACTTGACTTTTGAACTTGGATTTATTTCAGAAAGTTGCTTAATTTCTTGACTTTTTGCGTTTGAACGCATTATTTGTGCTTTGTAGTAGTCGCACGGGTGTGGTGATACTTCGACCGTTCTCACGACGTTGTCGTTTATTTTTGTGCTCGTATTTAGTACTTGCAATGTCTATGAATTCACTGCGATATGTAGCTGTCTTTCTGTTAGTAATTTGCCCTACTTGGAAAGCCGAGGCCACACTGAACTGTCGCAGGCTCAGCATGATGAGCGGGTGTACAGCCCACTCGTCTTCCCGATACTCAGTATCAGTCGGTACCATGAACGACGTGCTAGCTGCACGCCGCTCATCTTGATGAGCGTGCGATGAGTATAAGTTGCCTGTATCTGTCAGTCGCTTGACTTCTCAACAGAATCTTGTGTTTTTTTCGTTTTTTTTTATGTAGGGCAAATGCTCTGGTGTGATCCTCCGTGCACTATAGTGCAGTAAGACATGGTAGGTACAGAACGCGAGTTTCCATTGGACGGTAACGTCGGGGGGTAATTACTTCGGAGGCGCAGTTTCTGTACCAAAATTATGTCGCTAGACTAGTGTAACTGGACATCGTAATGTCGTCACTTAGTTTCCACACCGCCACAATAGTTGTCGAGACTGAACTACTGAGTTTACTCTACTCTGTCGAACTGTATATATTTTGCGAAGTATATACTGTATGTACGTCTCAAGTTCTGCGATCACATTACGATCTTGCCGCCGAAAGAAAATAACTTTTAATCTTGAATAATTGAAACATATAAATTTATTCTACTTCATTAGAAATTTATTTTCTTTTTTAGCATATACTGAATGTTAGTTGCTTCGAGATATACTTTTAGTTCTTATAACTTGTGCTTCAGTAACAGTAATGTAAATTTTAATTAGATGAATTATGCTGCACTTTCATTAGTTTAAACTTCACTTCCTTTTAATCTGAATCCCAATTATGTGAGTCTAAACTTCAATTTTGTAAATTTCTGCATTAAAACGTATAGCGTTTACGGGCGTATCCTAACAGCGTGTAAATTAATGCTTCTCCGCATACGCACCCTGGTCAGCTGCCTTTGTTGACCTGCACCTGACAGATCTTAATTTTTATCCTTTGATGTCCTGCCAGCAGGCCAAACCTGTCCTCTACGCTTGCCTATGGGGCAACGCACTGCGGTGCTTCATATTACTGAACCTAATTTTTAGGAATTTGCAATTTGAAAGTACAGGTTCTCTATAAATTTCCCGGAAGAAATTTTTACTACCAGTCTATAAACTGCGTTGCTGTGTTTGTGTAATTTTTAGTGCTTTAGAATTGTCTTTACCGTAATTTCGTTATAAGCACATTCATTGAGTAGGCTTGCCTTTGCACTTACCTAGGTTAAGAAAATCTGTGTGCACTACTGATGGTGTTATTTTTACTGCTTTTCCTTTTGTCTTTCGCTTATTTCCTGATCCCATGTGTCTTCGTTTTGTTTGTCCGAGACTTTTCATTTATTTGGGTTGCAGCGTATGCAATGTGGGTGTAGAAAGGCTCAAACATTTAACATTATAATGATAATAATCTTTGTACAACAGTAGGAGGGAGACTTAAACATTTAATATTATGATAATGATACTCTTTCTGCCACAGTGGGATGCACTACACCATGCACATATTCTTTCATATCTTTGTTGTAGGTATGTTGTTTTTGGATTGCATGGGCTGTCTGGCCAACCAGGCTCGCTTACCTAAGAGCCTGTGCACACGTTAGTCAAATGAAGGAATTTCCTCAGCTAATCGTCCGAACTTTTTTTGAGCCCTCATAATAGTCTACCAGAAAAAAAATGTTGACTTATTAGCCATCAGTTCAGTTTGCTCAGCAAGTGCCCTTACTTAAATAAGTCTCGGACGTCTCTTAATTCAAACTTGTAGGGAATTATGACTCAAAATTCTTTGCAATTAAGTGTGCTCTATGTAAATGATCCTATCGACGCATTCGGATGCAGGGGTGACGAAACTTTCTTTTGACTAGCGTGTGCACAGGCTAAACGCAAGACCACGGCAGACACTGGGCAACTGTACAGATCAAATCTTCATGCAATATTACGCTGTGTTCGTATGGGGTGCAGTGTCTTGCAGTCATTAAATATTGTATATTTTTTATATGGAGAAGAGCTCTGCAATCTGAATTTTTAGCTGCACAGCGCCTGCCTGCGCCCACGATAAACGAGAGTGCTGGTTTTTCAATCACCGGTAAGCACCGGTAAGCCGTCTTCAGTTGCTATTGAACGGATTATGCTTCCGAATTTGCAATGATGTTCTGGATCAGGCCTTCCGCCGAGGGGCGCTCCTTGAACTGCGCCTCCAAGTTGGAAATTGCGCTTTTTCTTGATGGTGGGATGCGCTGAAGAAAATAAAAAAATCTTTCTTCCCAGCTCAAAATGATGATGTGCACAAATACATAAGGAGCTAACCATGCGCTCAATTCCCTATTCAGACTTATTCTCTCGATCATGGGTTGCATTAATGAAAGTTATTAGCTTAAACATGCATCAAAGTTCAGAACATGCGTTGCAGTGAATGGCCTAATTAATAATTAACATGAACATGCTTTTACTTTAGGTAAGTGTAATGTATTTCTTTCGAACGTATAGGATGCACTGACTAGATTTGGAATCCGGACGCTTTCCAGTAAAAAAGAATTTTCAAGCATGCGTCGTTCTGAGGAGAGTTACTTTGATTGTTCTTAATTTTCAACTAGAACGCCTTGAGGCGTAAGACCATCGCCCGCGACAGGGCCGTTGCCAGATTTCGAGGGTGAGGGGGGGGGGGGTGTTACAGGATGTTTAGAAAAATATGTTTAGAGTTATCCAGCTGTGTTAAATACCTACTGTCATTGTCAGATTTTCTTGTATGCAAGCATTATTTCATCTGACCTTGCACCAAAACTCCAAGATCAAACAAGTAAGTTTTAACATTTAGGACGTAAAGAGGGTTACAGACACTCAACCCTCCCCCCTCCCCTGGTTACGGCACTGCGCGATAATGAAGAAGCTGAAAGCGCTGAGCCAGCAGTTTTAACATTTTTCACATCTAGATCAACCCACCTGACTGGCCGCAGGAAATTGTGATCATAGCTCGATTCTGCATTGCACTTTTTGGTTGGAGTGACATTCATGCAAATATATATATACACTAGTGTCCCGAGCCGTCATTGTAAATGACAGCATATTGGGTTATTAATGACTGGTGCACGTGTGCGATAAATGACGGCAGTAAGTTAGCCCTTCAGGAAACCTCCCGCTGTCTCCTGTGCTTATTACTGTTCAGAAGGCTTCTTTATTGAAAATTCAGCATTCTGCCTAAGAAATTGGATATATATATTTTTAGTGGCCCGTGCCGTCATTATAAATGACGGCAGAAAATTAACACTTCACCAAAACCCCCGCCGTCTTTTGAGCTTCCTCATTTTTCCCCTATCTAATACTGAAGAAAAAGATTCCAAGGTACTCAACTTTTTTTTTCGCCTTTTGAAATCTGATTTTCCTCCTATCTTATTAGTTCTATTTTCCCCTATCTAATACTGAAGAAAAAGATTGCAAGGTACCCAACTTTTTTTTTCGCCGAAAAAAAATTACAAGGTACCCCACTTTTTTTTTTACATTTTGAAATCTGAATTTTCTCCTATCTTATTCCCATAGAGCGTGACAGGAAAGATATAAATATATAAATAAATGAATAAAAACACGACGTGAATTATTATATAGTAGATTAATACAAATATATATATACATACCGACAAAAAAAAATAGTATCCCCTCTCTCACTTCGTTCGAGGGTGTTAATCACCGCATGACACTGCAGCGAAATTCTGCGTACATTTCCTTATCGGCTGTTTATTTCCGTTGTTGTGCTATCTGTATCTGCGCGCAGCTGAGATTTACAGGCCTCTACCTACACTCTTATCTGTCCGGTAGCTGTAGCATCGTAAACTGTTCGTCACCTGGTCGCTTCGTAACATTTATCTGTGCCTTTTGGGAGCTATAAATCAGCCGGTCGGTCAGCTCGTGCAGGTAGCTATTTCTGGTACCGAGCCGTTTCCTGTGTCCCCGGTGTTTAAGTGAAAAAGTTCAGTGCTCATGTCGCAAGAAGTGTTAAAATACCATTGCAATGGTACTTATATCACTGATGCATTCCATCGAACGATGCCACTCTTCTATTCAGTGCTGCTTCGTCACTCATTGACCGGTTATTTTACAAATTCAGGTTAGGTTATTGGAATAATGTACAATTTTTTCCAAACTTGTCGTTGCTGCTTGATTCTGTTTCCAGATGTTCCTTGCTAGTCGGTCCTGCTTAAAGATTTCTTTTTTTTTTGCAAGGTGGTGTTCTGTCCTAAGATAGCACTTATATTGAAATATGTTAATGTTCTGTTGCAAGCTGTAATTGCTCTAAGATTTTATTTTCTGTTGCAAGCTGTTGTTGCTCTGTTATAAAATTTTATTTTCTCCCACTTCTGAAAAGCTCTCCAGCGGTACCGTGGTGTCATATTGACGTTACGGTACCCTTGGAATAACATCCTCACCGTATAATGCCTGTGGGAGTTCAATCCGCCAACTTTGACTGAGTTAGTGGTTCTGGGCCAATTAAAGCTTACTGGATTGGATAATCTCGATTCAAGTGAGCGAATCGAGCACCAGTTTAGTCTGCTGTTGTCTCCACTGCCTCGTATACAGAGTAGAACTTGTGAGCATAGGAAGTGCGTCGATGAGTAGATGACTTTGTGCTCCTGCAACGGTGATGGCAACTTCGGAAGGCGTCTTTCCGCCCAACTCTCGCCCCAACTTACACACAAGAGCCCTCTAACTTGTTCAGCACTTGCTGTTTGTGTTTCAAATGATAGGGCGAGACTGACAAGCTTCGCTCTTGTGTTTGCAATGCAAACGCGCGAGTTGGAGGGGGGGGGGGCTGCTGGAAGATGAGGCGCGGCCATAGACACAGTCTACCTTTCCTTCCTAAAGACCAACACATAATGCTTGGGAGTGTCATACTGCTCGGAGAAAAGGCTTCGTGGTCAGTTTACCGTTTCTTCGAAAAGATCAGCACGTCGTGCTTAGTAATTTCACAGTGGACTGAGAGAAGTCGACTTGGTAGACAGCCTATCGTTCCTTCCAGAAGTCCTACACGTCCAGGTTGGTAATGCCATGCTGGAGAGGGACAAGTAACCTGGTTTGACAGTCTATTGTTCCTTCCAAAAAACCAACATGTCTTGTTGACCGATTCTTCCAAAAAACCAACATGTCTTGTCGACCGATTCTTCCAGAAAACCAAAATGTCTTGATTGGGATGTCCTGCTGGACAGAGATGAGGTACGGCCGTGGGTTGATCTCCTTACCTTTTAAAGCGACGAAGACATCACCGAGTGGATGGCTTTAAATATCATTCAACATGAAGATTAATAGTATACTGGCGATTACCTCCTCCAAAACAAAAACACGTCATGACGTTGGATGTTGAAGTAGATATGCAGTCTACACTAAAGAGGACTAAAGACTGCCAAAGATATTGTTTTAATAATATAATCAAACTGGCCAACACGCATTCGAAGTTATATTAAGTGTCTGGTTTCACATGAATTGCTTATATTTAGTGGAGCCAAAATTTTTGAGAAACGTGGCTTCAGAATGATGGGGTAAAATACCTGAGTTAATGTAGGTTACGGAAGTATACATCCGTACACATAAAGGTGCAATGTACATGTAATTATACGAACGTTTTATGTGTCAGTTGGGCGCCGAAAGGGTCTCTAAGGGCGAGTTCACGCGTCATTCGAATGGACGGGTTCGCTCATCCGCTCATCCGAATGTGTTACTGTGCCCTAGAAATAGCAGAAAAGTGCACAGTTTTCTGAGTTTTATTTCACTCATAATTTGAAAAGATATCTTGCCAAGCGACACTTGCAGAGGAAACGGATTTGAGGTTAACCTTGCAATAATTTTTCGTGGCGTACACAAAGTTGTGCTGACGAGGACGCTACAAAGCATTCGGACGAGTTGATGTGTCAACGCGTTGAAACGAATGACGTGTGAACACGCCTTATAGTCGTTGTATGATAAACCGATGTCGCTTTGCTCTATACTGCGTTAGTTGAGCAAATCCTCTGCCGATAAGTTTCGGCGGGCACGAACTCTGTAGAACAGGAGGACTCGAAGGGATTTGTTCTGCTCGTTATCAGTGATACGCTCGTTGTTTTGATACACGTGGAGCATCGGTCCTCGCTTCCCGAGCAACCACACTTATTGTCTCCTCGTGCGCTTTATTACAGCCGGTACAATGTAGCTGTTATTGCAAGACAGACTTCTCGGAAGCCTGTGCAACTTGAGATAGCTATATTGCTTTCTTAGTTTGTTTTACAGAATCTATGTTCCTTACTGTTCGTGTCAATTCAGTGGTTTATTCTTTTTTTTTTTAATTTAACGCGTTATGATGTTTTTTCTTATTTTTTGTGTGGATTTAGAAGTATATTTTTCTATGGAATTAACCATAAATAAACTGTAAATAAACTTTCTAGTATTTACGTACGTTTAGGGGCTGTTTTTTCATGAAAGTTCCATTTGTATCATGAAATTCGATATACCGGGTCAAAAATACTAAACGTCCGTTTTTTTTTGCGAGGCTTGTGTTTTATTTGTTAAATCGAAAGTGAAATAACAAAAATACCGAATAATGCTTCCCGAATGTCCCTTAAGATTGCGTGCGTCCTTAGTTCTTTCCCTTCGGTAAATATTCATCTTCCTGCCATTGTGTGCAGAACTCGAGATGACTGATAGGCTGTTGTCTCAGCACCGCACCCGATATTGCTGCTCTATTTTTTGTTTCCATTTTTTTTTGTTTGAGAAACCTGTGAAATTACGTATTTTATGAAAATATAGAAATTATAAAATTAAAAAAAAATCAAAAAGAGAAAATAAAAAATTACTGAAATTGCGTGGTTTGCAAAAACATTCCAGTAGGTAAAAACAAACTTGAAAAATTGTGTGATTTATGAACATTCTGACTTTGAATATCCTCCAAATACCTAAAATTATTAAGCTGGGTAAAATATAAAAGTAAGTAGACTAACAAAATTTTGAAATTGTGGTATTTAGGAAAATTGAAACATTGCACCGTTAGGAACATTTTAATTAAAAATTGAGTGGTACCTTTATGAAGAAAATATAATTGTTTCATAGGGGCCGTCCTGAGTCTGTTACAGCCGTTTTTAGGCACCGAACCACAATTTGGTGTATCGCAGAATTTCATTGCTTGAATCATTAAATAACCTTACTACTTACTGAGCGATGAATTATTACACTCATTCATTATAGAATCTGTTTATGGAGGAAACTATAGTGGCTACTGTGTAGTAATTAGAGCGCCATTTGGGAATACCATTACTGAAACTGTCAAGCAGAAGTGCCGCTGGGTGATACCGGATTGGGTTATCGAACTGCGTTATTATCGCCTGGGAGAGGGTTTTAGTGATCAAAAGATGGTTCAGCCAAACTTATTTGGTCATGAAGGCCAGGCAATTGAAGTTCTCGTACTAAATACTAGTATTCACTGAAAACTCTTTAACGAAATGTTAAATACCTTAGCTCCGAAATATTATTTCCACTGTTCAAGAGACCCAGGTATGTGTGTTTAGGGCGGAAAACTTGTAGCATTGGTCCAAACTAGTGAAACTACCAAATGTGTTTGGTTGAACCGTTTGGTTACATTGTCTTCAGATTTCGGTACGTTTTCTTATACTGTAGTAAGTGCTGACACCAGTTGGTATTTTTGTATTCATTTGAAAAGGGCGCACTCAGAAAATGGTTTCCTTCTCTTCTTCTTTCTTGACTTACTGATCTGCGGGGAGTTTTAGGCTAGAGTTTCTCCGTTTGCTTTGGTATTCTAGGCCTATCTGCCTTTTCTGTGTGCCTCTCCTGAAATAAACATTGTGTTGCCCCTAATTTCCGCTTTTGTCCATTATTCCGGATATCTTTTCTAGGGTTTGAGCTGTGTTCATGTTGAGATTGTTTCTTATTTATTCTCTGATATCTCTTGCAATTAAAATTCCATATAACTCTCAATAAACTTATTGTTATTATCATATAGTTGCATAAGTTAAGTAAGACTGAGACTTGCATACAAAGTTAAAACACCCACCGTTATTATGGTAAAGCGTACTGGCTCTAACCGTCCCTTTCCCGGGCCATGACTGCGCCTGACACCCTCGGCCGCTCGCTCTCAATCAGCGCCGACACGCCGTCTGATTGTGTTATCTTCGGCCCTCTGCTCCGCCCCTCATGTCTTCTGCGCCCCCTGCTCCCTCATGTCTCTTGCCCTCTGCCCCTCATGTCTCTTGCCCTCTGCCCCTCATGTCTCTTGCCCTCTGCCCCTCATGTCTCCTGCTCCAGTATGTCACTTATTCCGTTCTGGTGCGTACTCTTTCTTCGTTCTCCTACCCCCTGCCCTCAAGTCTCCTAACCCCCTGCCCTCACGTCTCCTAACCCCCTGCCCTCAGGTCTCCTACCCCCTGCCCTCAGGTCTCCTACCCCCTGCCCTCAAGTCTCCTAACCCCCTGCCCTCAAGTCNTGTCCTTAAGCCTCCTATCCCCTGCCCTCAAGCGTCCTATCCACTGCCCTCAAGTCTCCTATCCCCTGTCCTCAAGTCTCCTATCCCCTGCCCTCAAGCCTCCTATCCCCTGCCCTCAAGCCTCCTATCCCCTGCCCTCAAGCGTCCTATCCACTGCCCTCAAGTCTCCTATCCCCTGTCCTCAAGTCTCCTATCCCCTGTCCTCAAGCCTCCTATCCCCTGTCCTCAAGTCTCCTACCCCCTGTCCTCAAGTCTCCTACCCCCTGTCCTCAAGTCTCCTATCCCCTGCCCTCAAGTCTCCTATCCCCTGCCCTCAAGTCTCCTATCCCCTGTCCTTAAGCCTCCTATCCCCTGCCCTCAAGCGTCCTATCCACTGCCCTCAAGTCTCCTATCCCCTGTCCTCAAGTCTCCTATCCCCTGTCCTCAAGCCTCCTATCCCCTGTCCTCAAGTCTCCTATCCCCTGTCCTCAAGTCTCCTATCCCCTGTCCTCAAGCCTCCTGTCCCCTGCCCTCAAGCCTCCTATCCCTGTCCTCAAGTTTCCTACCCCCTGTCCTCAAGTCTCCTAGCCTCACCCCTCAAGTCTGCTATCCCCTTCTGGGCCATACCATTTCTCCTTTCATTACGGTTGCTGGTCTATGTATCTTAACCCTATCTCTCTCAGATGTCTCTTCTCCTAGCTACGTCTTCACGGCCTTTATTCAAGGCCTCTGCTCGTGTGATTATAACCAGAATGAAAAAACCCACCTTCGAAAAAGCTGTAGAATGCATCAAAAACTGCCTGAAGGAATTGAGCTATTATCACAATTTCTCTCGTAAGAATTCAGGTGGGTTGAGCAAGACGTGTGAAAAATGCCAATTAACTGCTGACCCGACTCAGCACTTTCAGCCCCCCACATCCCATCGCGGGTGATGGCGTTACGCCTCAAGACGTTATAGTTCAGTTTCCTTTGAAATATATGCTAAGTAAATAGTGCCTTGAATTCTGTGTTGGAAGTCTACAGTGTAATGAAAGTGTTGAGTCCAAAGAGAACAAGCGTTGAGACATCGTAGTGATATATGTATATGAGCTTATTCACTATAACTACAGTGAAGTCTTCTTAACCGTTTCACGTTACTTACACGTCACTATTCCATCAGAAGCTCTCGTTTCAATTTACTCAGTTCAATTTACTGTTCACTGTGACTTGAAAATCTAGCGTCGTTTTCTTTCGATCAAGCTATTTCAGTGGAAACTGAAATAAATACTTGCACCGACCCAGTGGCACAGAGGATGCTACAGAAGCAGGCGTGCATTAGCTTCATAGTTATGTTTTATACATTTTACCCTAACCTTGGCGTGGTCATTATTAGCTTGATATGAACAGTTTAACAAAGGCTTTCACTTTGTCACGTTGGAACAAGTTTTGGTGTGCACTCTCTGTTTATCTTTCTCTCTTTCCTTTTTACTTCTGTGCATTTCTTCGTGCCCTACGCACCCGCGGTGATCCTCTATGCCTCTATTATTTTACAAATTGTTATTTTTATACTACCTACTATTTTTACCGAGCCGAGCATCGCTCTCCAGCACTGACGCCATTTAAGAGACTTTATGTATCAATTGCTGTCGGAACTCGAGAAGTTTTGGTCGCCCCGTCGATGGCGAAAGGTCGGTCAATTTTACGCCGTCGGCGGGACGAGCCAAAAGTTCAATAGGTTCTGGGTAGTTTTAAATCCTAACGAACAATATAGCTTTTGGAACGTAGGGCTCCTTCATAATGTAGTAGAAAACTGCTTATCACTGCTGACGCAGCTTCTAGTAAATAGTAAATACTGTTGTGGTTTAACACGGTTTTATTACCTCCGCCAAGGAGGTTATGTTTTCGTCGTGTTTGGCTGTTTGTCTGTCCGTCTGTGTATATGTCGCCAAGATAACTAAAAAAGTTATGGGCGAATCTTTACGAAATTTACAGGGATTGTTAAAAATACTGAATGACATAAATGATCTAATTTTGGTTATGATCTGTTTGTTCGTTTGTATGTTTGACTTTTATTTGTCATATTGTTTACATCTTTACCACATGAACCGTTTTATACCGCATGGACATTCGGGTGGTTTGGGTCTGTTATTAAATGTGTTATTGTAGGCCAAAATTTTGTTACTTTCTGAAGTAATATAAATCACACAAGTGAAAGTTGGTGCTCCGAAAAGCAACAACTAGGTATAGAAACTATTCTTATTATTATTAAATCACACCAGACTGGCGTCGTGGGAACGGAGAAACTCCATGAGGTTAACAACCCCCCCACGCAACCAGCCCAGCGGGTGAAGAAAACAAAAGAATGAAAAAAAAAGAAGCTCCAAGATCACAGAATAGCTCTGTGTACAGATCGCTTAAAGCTGCCAGTATCCGCACCTGCTATGACAGAGCCATCAAGATACGTACTATTATCATTAATGCAATTTTTGGCGTCCTGCAATAAAATGACTAGACAGTTAAAAATTTAAAATTTGTTCAAAATATAAAACAACTCATAGCTAACTCTTGAAATATAGCATGAATTGAAACGCAGTTTAGTTAGATTCGTTTGAATTCATGCAGAATTTCAAGAGTTATGAGTTGCTTTATATTTTGAACCAATTTTAAGTTTTTAACTGTCAGTCACTTTATTGCAGGACGCAAAAAATTGCATTAATGATAATAGTACGTATTTTAACATCATAATTGTATTTAATTCGAATAATGAACCCCTCACCAACAAACTAAACGAATATAATGAATGGATTTAACAGTTACCCGTTAGAGAAGCAAGTTATTTGTCGACATAACTTCCATTCTTTGAAATTAGGATAAACTGTCTTTTGTATACTGAGGAAATCTGTCGGTGAATTCTAAACGATGATATGGTATCAGCGACATGAATAATTATCAGCCAGAGGACGTCTTTCGCCTTCTTTTCAAATTGACCAGTGCCGTGCAATGGGATTCATATCTGGACTGCAAGGTGGCCTAGTCGTGAGAGTTCAGATGAATGAAGCGGTAACCTTCGCTGGATAGAATGGAGCATGGTCGTGCATAAAAATCGTTTGCCGGCGACGTGACAGTGGTAGGTTATCGAGACATCGTGACAAATGCTCATTAAGAACGCTGTGTAAGTAAGTTTGACACCCTCTGGCACTCTAGAAGGGTACAATAAGCTCGTCACCAATGATACCGGCCTAAGCATAACACCTCCACCTCCGTGTTAGCGTCCTAATCGATGCGGAATAAGGTTTCAAAAGGACTGAACACTTTGGCCCATCCTTCCGGGTCATCAAGAGTAGCTGTAGCCTCTTCTGTAACGAAAACATTTTAGAAGATTGTTTTCGTGTATTTTTGTGCCCAAGAAATGCGTTTTTCCTTGTGGGTTATGTTCAATGGAGGCCTGGCGACAGACTTCTCGCCTGTTCATTCAAGGCATTGCTTCAGGTTTGTCTGGATAAAGAACAGCTTTGTCAAATGTGGCAGCGATAGCGCTGTTTGGATGTTTACTGATTTGGCTGCGTAGTTTTCGAATGCTATGAAGTCAAAGGGAATTTCTCGTGTTCTTATCTTTACTTGATTTTCTGTTGGGGTTCTCTACGTATGAAGACAAAGTTCTTCGATCTCTCCCATCCTCCTTGGCTAATTCTGCACCAATCCGCAGTGTTTCGTAATCGTCAAGTGTCTTTTTCTGGACTTTTTCAAAGACCTGCAACAAAGCGATTTACAGTTAAAACTGCTTCACAATATACAAAGCAATTCCTCTTTTAGAAAATTGCATCAATTCAGGTGAAATTTGGTCACTTTTCGTACCTAGTTGTGGGTTTTCAGGTCGCCAACTGTCATTCATCATAAATTTATATTAGGATAGTAACAAATTTTTGACCTGCATTAAAGCGATTTACGTGTTTACTCGCAATTAGTATAGGCCATGAGGTAGCTAAGCATCCCTCTTGAGGCGAGTAGGGTCGGTCCCAGTCACTCACGTCATATTCCGGTAAAGGCGGCACATCCCGGGGGCGCGCAGTAGAACTCATCACTCACACAGACAGAAATGTGATGAAGTTATACAGCGACTGACGAAGTGGGGCCGAGTGGTGACGTTACTGATGGAGAGAGACGGAAGGGAAGAAGCGGATTTATTTGCTCCTGCCCGGTGACGTTAGTGTGATGAATTACAGCCCTGGCCTCTGCTTCTTGCCTATAGGCAACTGCTTCGAAGTTATAGCAGTCCTTTCAGGGGACATGTTGGATGGGTCATACACTGTAGAAAAATGCCATGTGTAATGGTGCATGCGTGTTGGTTGTTTCACTACCAGCGCGCCGATGGTGATACTTTCTTTGGCATGCTCGTTTAGAACGGCTGCTGCATGCATTGGGGGTCAGAGCACGTTTACGAAAGTTAGGCGTTTCTCGGCTTCATAAGGTTAGACGAATTAGGTTCTCTCATCGAGGGTTATGGGAGTAGCCCTCGAGAGGATTGTATACAGGGTGTTTTTTTTAGGCGTACAAATTTCAACAATAAGTAGAAAAACTAAAAATAATTGATTTGATTTTCATGAATGATAAAATGCCCGAAACTCCTTAGTTTCTGAGTTATAATGACTTAAATAAATCTAAAGCTTTAAGTGTTTTACAACGTGCGCACCAATGTAAGCGCTAGTTTTGATAGTTCAGCACGTTTCTGACCCAACAAAAGCAGTTTACATTATTTTTACAATAAAACTGTAAGTATTTCATGGTTAGGAAAAAATATCTGCAGTTTCGAACTTAGCATTTAACGTAATCACATTACTGTATGGCGGACCCTACGTCGTCAGAGTTTACATCCGTTTCGTTTCAAACAAAAAAAAAAAAATGCAAGGGTTGCTGCCGCCAGATTTTGGACCTTTCGTACAATTTTCAGAGCGGCTCATGCAGCAGAGAACAAGGGATCCCAACTTCTCCAAGCTGATTCTTTTTCCACAGATGAAGCGTAGTTTACTCGCGAAGCTGATTTTAACATTCACGATAATCATCATTGGGCTCAAGCTTAATACAGTGTAAATGCATCGGCAGGAATGAGGTTGAGAAACGTGCTTACCGATCAAATTTAGCCCCTAACATTGGCCCGCACGTAGTATCCTACTTAAAGCTTTAAATTTCTTTAAGTAATTATAACACGAAAACTAAGGAGTTTTTGGGCATTCCATTATTCATGAAAATCGATTTATTTTGAGTTTTTCTACCTATGATTGAAATTTATCCGCATAGAAAAAACTCCCGGTATATATATATATATATATATATATATATATAAACTATAAAAAGATCAGTGTTATCCCTGTTGCCTGTGTTACGCCTGCAGCTACGGCGCTGTTTGTACAAAAACTGATCTTTAATATGGAAAATAAAATGCTTAGAAGTGTCAAAGAAGGCTTATACTTTTCGTATAATATTTACCGTTAGGCACATCAGATTGCCTCTCCCAAACGAAATCTAACCTTAGACAAGAATTTATATGACATCACAGTTGTGTGGGCGTGTATCAGTTGCACACAGGGATACTTAGATTCCTGATTGCGATTCCAAGGGACCAATCCAGCGAGCTTTTGGCCTGCAGGTTCCTGCTCAATATACAAATATCGACCGACTGCGGCCACTGTTTATGCTGCGATGATGCTTAAGTAAGTAGGCTAATCGGCCCATTTATTTCACATGTTTATAGGGCCGCACTTGGCAGACACCACAGCAGCAGTGCCTTGGATGACGCCAAAAAATGACCTAGACCCGTGCCGTGTGTCGCTGTTAATTTGTTGCGTAGTTTTGGCTCTGTTACGCCCGCGTTTCTTTTAAGCTCCGAATGTTCTGGGTTGCCAATTTTGTTATTGTAATATTTGCCTCACATACGCCGGCGCTTAAGTTTAGTTTAACTAAACCACACAACCATTCATATGAAAAGAATTAAAACTTGCTGTAGCTTTTTTTTTTTACCCGGAGAATTTCCCTATGGTGTTTTGAAGTTCAGCTGACCTTTTCCGCGAAGAATATTTTTTTTTAGTGCTAAATGACTGTGCGTTGGTAATTTACACACAAAGATACACATGACTGTGCGCTCCTGTGGCAGCTGTGCCGATAGTTAAATGCCTGATAAGATAACAGGATGCGGGGGTGTGTGAAACGAGCCGTTACTGTACGCTACAGGCATTGCCGCATTCTTATGAAATATATATTATGCTGTCGGGCGTCGGACATTCGTGCAGTACTGGAAACTTATCAGCTAAGGAAACTTGCATTTTTTGGTTCTCTTTTTTTTTACTTCTCGTTGAAAGTAATTAGTTAGTCCATTAACGTATACTGTCCATATTTTCTGGACGTTGTTAACAGCGCTACAGGCTTACTATAGACTTACTTTGTGCGTTACGATAATAGGTTACTCTGTGATCAGAACTACATTAACTGTCTTGCACTTCGTTATATAACACCCATATCCCGACGATTAAAGGATCGGAGTTAGCAATAAAGTGTTTTGATCTCTTAATAATGCGCTTATCGTCAACCCAAATAGCATCTATTTAGGAATGAACTGTGTAATTAGCTAGGCGAGCAATACAGTTTGACCCGATGTATACGAATCATAATATACTCTTGTCTTCCACTATGAGCTTTGATGCATCTTTAAATGATGTGGTTTCATTATCTTGTTATTAACATCTGTTTATTGATATTTTTATTACATGCCTATAAATAGTACGCGCATGCTATCATTTATTACTGCGCAGAAGTTTGCGTGATGCTTTTAATTTAACTACATAAGGAGGCTGCCATCTCGGCTCCTTTTGTTAGTGCCTCGCTGCAGTGCCCAGGTCCCCTAACATAATAAAAGCGCGGCTCCTTAACTAATAGCGAGCCGTAAATTTCCTCCTTGATACACTGACGTCCGGCATGCACGCCTTAACCCTTTAATGCTGCCAAATTAAATTTTTCATTATACACAGTACACTTAAAATAATTTCAAACTCTGTACATGTTAGCCCTGTCGTGACGATCTTCTTGAACTCCGTTAGTTAAGTGGGTAGGTCTTTGAAACTGGAGCATTAATTTTTGTTTATGGATTACTGGGTTAACTTAATCCATTATTCATAAGGGCTGCGGAGTCAGACTCCAACTCTTGGAGTCTTCCGACTCGACTCCGACTTCTGGTCCCCAAAAATTCCCGACTCTGATCGACCACACTCTTCATAAAATTGTAAGAGTCACTACTGGATTCACAAGTTTCGGTCATGTTCGTCTTCGAGTAAGGGCACGTTCGATTTGGCGCCAAAATTAAGCCTTGAGGCTTGACTTGGTCGAAACTTTATGCAGGTGCCCTAGCTTCGATCCTCTGAATTGAGTTTTGGGTATTGACTCTCAGTAGGTTACCTTTGTGAATTCCAGAAACTCAATCTTGTTTCGTATGCTATAGTTTCCAGCGGGCTGAACGTAATCGCGTTGTTTCTAACACTTGCAACACTATTGCAAGAGACAGAGCCTAAGGTTCTGCGTCAAGTTTCAGACTAGTCAAGCCTCAGAGGCGTAATTTTGGCCCCAATCCAACGCGCTCGCTCTAAAAGAGTGTCCTCGCAGGGAGCCACTGGATCGAGAGGCCGGAGCCCTTTATCTTGCAGCAATGGTTATGACTGGTAAGTTTGTGCGTCGTTTACTTACAAAATTGTGAAGTGTTCTACTATCTGGGGCATTCTTCTGCGTTAAATAATATTTCAATCATTGTGTCCGTTGCATTGTGTCCTTATTTTTTATTTGAAATACTTTTTTCCTCATTTCCTATTATTCTTTAACATCCTGGCGCAAGCTATGCCGAAGTCTGTTGGCTTAAACACCGTAGTGACTTTCTTATGGTAATGTCTCGACTTACGTTACCAACAGCTTTGATGCGCCTATTAATTGTCATTTCATTATTTTTTGAGATGTATTAACTCAGTTGCGCTTCGTGTCCTGTGTGTGTTTAGGTTGCCATTTGGAGTGCTAAAGCACGCTCGTTTGGCTGGTGAAAGTCAAGTATTAAAGATTTGCTTACCCGATACTTCGACTAAGAGCTTTATAGCTTTGCCACTTTGAATCATGTCGTAGATGTTGAAAGCTAACAGATTGCGTTTGAGACCCTGAGCAAGGTTGAGTTTTGGGAATTCTCAAGAGTCGCTGATTAAGAGTAAGCGATTGAAACTCGATTCATCTGATGTAAGAAAGCCTGTACCTTCTAGAAAGTTCTAAACAATGAAGTCTCGAAGGTTGAATTTCGCTATTCAGTCAAACGCGACCTCTTCTTCTGAGCCTCGTTATAACCTTTTAGGAAAAAAAAATGGGTCAAGATGTAGGTACGGCAGTACTACGTACAATATGTTGTCTGAATATATTACTCTTTCAGTGAAACAAACAAAATGTAGACCCGATTTTACGCGTAATGTTGCAAGAAAATTCTTCGAAGGTAATGCCGCATCGCACGTAATGGGATATTTCAGGCGATCATAAGATATTATTGCTTACTATTATATAAAGTCGTAGACATTGGATCATAGCTTATGATCTTCCGTTAGGGCAGGAGTGAAGCATAGCGGAGAGAGAATCTCGGCGCTGCATTGAGACCGGCAAACAAATTACGTACACGCAGAAGTTATTTTCGCCGCTTCCTGTTGAAAAATTGTCGTGGGAATTTTATTTTATTTACCTTTATTATCTAACATGACAGCTAAACGATACTAGCTGCCACTGTACCGCAGACTATTAGAAAACAAGCATGCTAGCGCAGAAATGTATTTGTTTAAGATCCAAAACGATAAAGGGAACAAAGTTAACTAAAAAAATATTTGGTTTCGGATCCGAATCGCTAAGAGCAGCAAGAAATCCTAATTCTCAAAAATTTTAGTTTCGAATTCCGCTTCTTTTCTGTTCCAACTAAGCTGTCCACCGTACCATGGATGGCATTGTTTTTATATCTCATTGCTATGATGTTATTGCTGATGGATCTCATCGATGAGTGTTTAAAGGGCAGAGAAAATAATTATCTGGGCAATTATCTGTCTTAAACGAGTGCTATTAGATAAACCCCATAATGTTCAGGTTGTGTTACCTCGCTACAAGGGGCTCATTTTCTATATAAATACAACAGAAGAAAGAATCATTGTAGCGATTCAGTAAAGCCGAAGTAAGCTAGAGTTATTCCCTTATTGTTTGCATTAAATTTAATTTGAAATATGAAAATGCAACCCTAGACAGAAGCTTAAATTTAATTTCATTTAGAACAGCGATATCTTGAAGTGAATTCTCAGCTCCACCTTGACGGACAGTTGGTAAACTAAAGCAGTGAAAACATAACTGCAAGAGGCGGCGTAGACGGTACGTCCCTGCTGTACGTATTGACTCATTATGTGCACTGCTCCCTTGCAGACACGTTTGTAGTGAACGTAGCATTTGGGAGTATGATACTCGCCTTTATTGATTAGTATATGTAGTGTAAATTGAGCTCACCTATTCACGCTAGATGTATTTATATAAACTGTTCCTTGGCTTGTGGACTGGGCCGCTCCACGGAAAACCGTGCGATGAAATCGCGTTTTGAATTCTGTTGCGGGTTGTTCCGATATGTAGTACTTCTGTATAGAACGAAATGGCTGTTATTGCTTTGTACAATAGCTGACCTTTGATAGTACTGCCCAGTCTTTGTATCTAACTTAACTCTAGTTACAGCTGTGCCTTGTGTACGTATGTCTCTGCATGTGTGCACCTAATAAAGTGTACCTATTTGTTTATTCTTCACATTTGTGTACGCGATGTGATGTCTCTCAAAAATTATATAAATTCAGGTGCTGGAATATTGAATCCTTTCGTTCCGTTAACTAAAGCATCCTTTGTGTCGGCAAGTATAGCCGGCAACCGTTCTCCTCCCCCCCCCCCTCCCCGCGCAGGGGGCCGTGCAGTTATTAGCCTTTTTACAGCCCTGCAAATGAACGTCTTCAACCGCTCACCTCAGGCGCGCTTTCTTCACGCGTATAGTTCACACGCGGCCTCGCCGACCGTCTAGCGGTTGATTGTGTAATTGCTTGCGCGCTTCTCCCTTTTCATAGACGATTTGAGAGTGGGCCTGAAAAAAAATATCTTCTTTAGGGAATAGCAGCAGGACACGAGCAGGACTTGTGTAATCTTAGTCAAATTCCTGGAATCGGAAGTTCACTTCATGTGCAGTGGAGTCTCGATCGTGTGTGCTTCAGTTGGAGCGTCGCATAGTTCCATTTTAAGCTATTTGCGACTCTATCATGAATTAGAGGATGGCTGGCATTGCTGTACAGTATCTATTGTTCTATCATTTTTACGACAGCAACAACAACGTTAATTTTTGACACACCTTCTCTGGCACAATTTACAGTAAGGCTAAGGAGCAGGCTGCTCTTCGGAGCTACATGCTGCTGCTGCGGCCTCGTCTGGAGACGCTCACCTCGGGTGCCTCCTACCTTGCACGTATATTTCACAACCGGCACCGCCGTCTATAGCTGGCGACTGTGCAATAATTTGCCCGCTTCGTCCCTTCATACAAGTTTGTCTTGAGCTTAAGCAGCCGCTCATCCTCAGCCCCCGACTGTTATTGCTTTAATTTGTCTCGTGCGGGCCTCACTTACCGCCTCTTCTCTTCACTCAGGCCCCCATTTGTATTCACTCACCGAAATATATGCGTCGGCCCGCCTCACAATTATACCTCAGGGCGCTAATTCATGCGCCAACCTAATCATAATTTTATGAATTTTAGCGCCGGATAATCGCGACAACTTATATGTGGCCGTGCTATGTTCCTTTTTTTCTTAGTGAGTTACTTGCGAGAGATCATAAGTCTGATAATATTGAATTGGCCAGCATCTCGGCTATGCTGTGTTGTATGCTCCGAATACTTGTACATATATTTGCCTCGATTACTTATTTATATATCTGCCTCGAACACTTATGTATCGTATTTCCCGTATTAAAACAGGCTACAAGTTGTAAGACGCACCCTATAATTAGCTATGCATTTTTTTTGGGGAAAAATATAACTTGATGTTCAAGTGTTGAGAGCAGAGTGAATTTTGGGGCAATATTTCGGGTTAAAAAAGTGTCTTTTGGCACCGGAAATACGGTATCTCCCTATCGATATGTATACTGTGCTGTAGGTATAATTATCTCCAGTTACCGCCATTCCGTGCGGTGTGCCCTTAATCTTTACCAACATAATAATTATATCTCGTGTCTTTTGTGCTACTCTCATATTAAGCCATTAAAGCTCAGCGTATCTGTTTAGAAGAACTGGATATAATGCTATTCCAACGAGAGACTCTTGTCCCTTGCAGACATTACGCCTGATTAATTTACGGTTTCAGATACAACGCGTTGTTTCTTTCTCTGGTAACTCGAGCGGTATCTTCATCATGAAGTCGTCAGTAATTTTGCGCAGTTTTTCAAACATGCTACTGCTACTGTGCTACTGACTGTGTTACAGCGGCTGTGGCTTACAGCAGCCTGCTGTTAAGTGACCCCGAACATCGTCGGTATGTGTTGTTTATCCTTCATTTTTTCAGCCGATGCTGACTAGTTTATCATGCTGCTGGCAGCCTTGGCATTGAATTTTTCTTCTAGCACACTAACTTTTCATATAACGTTGTTGTGGGATGACGGGCAGACTTAACATTTATTTGAAATCGAAATTTCTAATATCCAGGTCCTTTGGAAAATTGAGATTTCCAAATTTCCCATGGGAAAAGCATTTCTGCCTGTCGCCGTGCAACAGCGTCGTTTATGTACAGTATTGATCGAATTTCGCAAATAACTTCTTGATAGTGGCCTGCGGTACTAAACATCCGTGGTAATATTGATTGAATTTCCGTATTGTTAATGAGTGTTGACAACTTTGTCATTGTACCGACGGGACTTGCCCGCTTGCGGAGGTGCTTGGTATGCTTTCCGCCTTTGCGAATTAATTTTTTCTGTTTTCTTCTGTCCTCTGTTTTTATTTTCTTGTTTCCCTGTGCAGGTGCCTCGTTTTGCATGACATACTGCATGTCCTTTCAAGCTTCCTCTCTTTGTCTCACATCCGGGCTTAGCGGGTGGCTGCCCCTGTAAGAGGCTAAAATCGTAATGCAGTTTTGTGGGGAAGCGAAAAATTCGGTTTGGTTTACACTAGCAATGCAGTAATAGTAGTAATGCCGGTCTCCCCTGCCTAGTACAGCGATCCATCAAGTGCTGTATCGGTGGCGGAGGGCAAAAACTGACGTCTTAACTGCTGAAGTGTAAGGCACACAGTCACTGGTGTCTATTGAGAGGCCCTAGGGTCCTCTGAAGCATCGTTTCTGCACTCTATTGAAGCCTTTCATTCTGCGTCGCCCTCCACCGTCAGGATATTGTGCTCGTGCACAATGCCTGCGTGTGATGTGCCTCGTATGTTGTGCCTCTGCCGTACAGGGGCCCTAGTCATGGCTTCATTTATACCGTGGTGTATATTGGACAGGATTATGCGGGCCTATAAATGCCATTGGCATTTATTATTAATCACGATAGGCGGTAGTCTCCGAAGTGTTGAACTTTGCAGCTGTTTACGATATTTTGTCTCAACTAAATCTTTATTTCAGCTCTAATTGTTGGCGACTGTTTATGTAGCAGTTTTCGACTGTTGGTTTATTATTATTGGTGTAATTTGCAGCAGGATTTGGCCGCCTCAAGGCCAGTGATGGTGTGGTGCAGTACCTGATGATCTTTTACACTGTGCCCGATAAACAGAGTCTCGTAACAGTGCAGTATTATAGGATGTAACAGTGCAGTATTATAGCATCTAACCGTTCAGTATTATAGCATGTAACAGTACAGTATTATACTATGTAACCGTGCAGTATTATAGCATGTAACCGTACAGTATTATAGCATGTAAAAGTACAATAATATAGCATGCAACAGTACAGTATTATTGCATGTAACTACAGTATTATTACGTGTAACCGTACAGTATTATAGCATATAACTGTACAGTATTATTGCATGTAACTGTACATTATTATAGCATGTAATAGTACAGTATTATACTATGTAACCGTGCAGTATTATAGCATCTAACCGTACAGTATTATAGCATGTAACAGTACAGTATTATACTATGTAACCGTGCAGTATTATAGCATGTAACCGTACAATATTATAGCATCTAACAGTACAGTATTATTGCATGTAACTGTACAGTATTATTGCATGTAACTGTACATTATTATAGCATGTAACTGCATTATTATAACATGTAGCAGTATAGTATTATAGCATGTAACAGTGCAGTATTATAGCATGTAACAGTACAGTATTTTAGCATGTAACAGTACAGTATTACAGCATCGATCGCTATAATTCGTTAAAATCATTTTCTTTCCTGACATGTGATCACCTGCAATAAATTTACGGTTGAATATGCAAGTGCCTACATATCAAAACATTGTCCGTCCGGCATGCATTGGCCAGGCTTTGATTAAAAAGGGCATCGTATAAGTATTATAATTTGACACGCATTCAGATGAAGAGTTAGGTCATTATAGCATACTGTGTGAATCAGTCAAACTTTCCCCTGCGAACCCTAACTGTGCTATAGGTAATAATACATACAGCTTACATGGAGCCACCTGCAAAATGAGGCCATTGTAGCATTCTGTGTGGCTACATCGAAGTTTTACCTGACATGATGCAGCTATACAGCTGCAGGTACTAGGAACGTTTAATATGGAGCCAGGTGCAGAGTGTGGTCGTTACACAGCGCACTGTGACACATGGCTGTCATTCGCTCCAATATAGACGCTCTGCCATGCAGACCAGGGGGAGACCATTCGTATTGTGATCGTATTGACTTCTGAAGGGCTCAAACGCGCGATAAATTGCCTGCCTTTCATCTTTTGTTCGCTTCGAATGACTCGTTTTGGAGACAAACTTCGAGCACTTTTATTTTCGAGTGGCCCAGCCTTGAACCAAATTCTGCTGGGCGTCGGACTGGGCCGGAGGATATTTCTGTATTTTGCAGCGGCACGCTGCTGCGACCTTGTGTTGTGGTCACTATGGGGCTGTGGAGTCGGAGGGAAGCAAGTCCGACTCCGACTTTTGAGTCTAACCTGCTTCCGACTCGGCAACCGACATCTATTTCAATTTTATGGTAACTTATACTGGACCAGCCGTCATACTTTGGACCACTTTATTGTAAAATAATAATTTGAGTGCATTTTTTTTGTAGAATTCACTTGTGTGATTGTAATCCACATTTGTTCTTAAGACTGCATCAGTGATACCCTCAAGTTACTTCCTTACAAATTCTGAAAACGTCATGTTCATTGGAGTGTTGAAGCAACTGTAAAAGTAAACAAATGTGCAGATCGGCATTTTACTGCCTATTCTACACACAGAGCAATCTCGGTCTAACAGTAAGCTTATAATGACCTTTTAATACAGCGGTTCCCAACCATTTCTTAGCCTGGCACCCCTGGAAACTTTTACCATGTTGTCGCACCCCGTACAATAATAATTGCTCATCGGATGATAGAGAATGAAATTTACTCAAAATTTGTGAACAAATTTATATCTCCAACCTTATATTATCCAAGATTTCGCACCCATTGGTAGATCGTCTCGCACCCCATGCATCTAGCGCCAGATACCAGTGATCCGGAGCCTCTGCCCTATTTATTTTGTTGTAACGGCTGCCAATTATGACTCCATAGCATTCGTTCGAAAGTCATTTTTTTCCCTTTTTGCACAATCTCGGTGCATGCATTGGCATTTTGTCTATCTCATCTCAAATTTCCTATAAAAGCTTTTTTCCCCCGTCTTGCTCAATGCTGCATTTCCTCTAGTGTATTTCTTGTAACGGCTGCCATTTCAACAATTCTGGCTTGATTGCTTTTGTTCGAGTGTCATTTTCTTCTTTTTTGCACAATCTCGGTGCATGCATGGCTTTCATATGTCTATCGCATCTCAAATATTCTGTAGAAACGTTATCCCCAGTCTTGCTCAATGCTGCAGCTCCACCTCTATTGCAGTTCCCAACCTTTTCTCAGCTTGGCACACCTAGAATACTTTTAATATGTTATCACACTCCATAAAAAAATAATAACTCATCTAATTACTGATAAAGAATGAACTTTACACCAAATTTGTGTACAGTGCACCAAATTTGTGTACAGATTTATGTATGTATCCAATTTTATTATATCGAAGTTTTGCCCACCTTGGAAGGTCATTTTTTCTTGCATCCCTAAGGGGTACGAGCACTCCCGGTTGCGAACCCCTAGCTGTTTTAATAGGTAAAGTTACTCTAACTCCAGTTTAAAGTGACCTCATCTTGTTAATAACATACCGTTTAAAGCTTTTGAAGCTGGCCGTTCCGCGGAGGTAGCTAGCCTCTCCGCACTATGTACCGTATATAGCTGCCAATTAATGAAAAAATATACCGTATATTAAAGCTTTTCTTCGTATATATCTATAATATGTCGAAAGCTTCGTTTAAAGTGTTTCTCATTTGCTTGTTTCGAATTGGAAAGTGTACTTGTTAAAATCATGGTTATCGTGGAACATATTTCTATTTGCGTCATGTTGCGGAGTGCATGCTTTCAAAAGTGTATTTACCAAAATTCATAGTTGATTATGTTACAAGTATTTATATGTGCTGTGTCGCGGCCTGCAAGCGCATGCACTTAGTAAAAATCTGCGTTATAATGTACTTTTGTAAATATGTTTAGAATAAATGCGTTGTCATGTGTGCGTGCTAAATCCAGGTCCTTATGCTACTGTTTCCAACACTGCAGGGCAACGTTTTTCGTGGAGTTTTAGAAAGTTCGGATCGTCCCATTATTTCAGAAGAAATTCTTGCGAGGCATTGATATCAAAAATCCAGATTCTCGGTCAACCAATACCCCGTTGCCGATTGTCGTCCTTACAAACTAGCGCCTAAAAATCCGGATAATCCTTCAGTCTTGGGTACCGTTGCTGTTTTATCTATAGTGGAACAAATCCGGATTATCCCCTAGCCTTGTACTAACTTTACGGAGTATATTCTTTTAAAAGTACCGATAGCAAATCCGGATTATCATTTAAACTGAAAGCTCTGAATAGTAGAGGGCGGACGTGTGTGCTGGGGGCATGCTCGGTGAACACGGCCTGAGCCTGGGGCTCCTTGTACCCCGTCAGCCCCCCTGCTGCGTTCATCCATCGCAGCTGTTTGGGTGTATAGATGTGTGCATGTATTTATCGGTGTGTGTGTGTTGGGCAAGGTTATCGCTCCGTAGGCCTAACCTTGCCTTCTCCATTGATAGCGACGACCGTGTTTCTCAAAAGCAAACTGGCTTTTAATTGATTGCTGTTCGCCCGCCGTAACTCAGGCACTTGTACAAGCATACGGCGGCCCTTGTGACCCGCGTCGCTCTTGCTTAGTTACGGTGTGATGGATTGAGGCGTCCGTCTTGTTTGTTCCTGTACTGCGTATATCCGACGGACGGCGCACCTGCGGGGTCTAGAGGCAAGGCCTCCTCAAGTACCGGCCTGGGTGTCTACGTCATCAAGATGGTCCGATCGGTACAGTCACTTGAGAAATTATTAGCTGGAGCCTGATATTTTTTAGTACATAATCTGCGTCTTTTGCGCTTACCCGGATAGAAAACTCGCACTATCGTAATTTGTAGCGTTTAGGTACTATATATGAAGTTTTCTTTCCAGATTTGTTCGAAATATGCAGAGTAGGTACCAAAAATATTAGGCTGCGTTTAATAATTTGTCCAGGGATTGTACGCCATCAGACTATCTTCGAAAAACAGACCTATACCTGTACTTAAAAAGGCCTTGCTATACAGGCCGGTTTCACACGTTAGTTAATTCAAGTAGATGGCCGAGTGCGTTGCTGCGTCGTCATTTCGAGAGAGCCGATGCTACAGTGCTACTCTATGAAAAACAGAAACGTATTCCAAAAGTATCATTGGCATATTTATGTATGCATAATGCATAGCACTGATAGAAGTTGATATGCAAAGCAATGAGAGTACCCAGCTTTCTTAGTTTTGACCTGCCATAATTTGAAAAAATAAGAGAAGTCTTTTCGTAGTGACGCTTGCTTAAATAAACTGACTGTTAACAGTTTAGCAAGTCGTTTGGTAGACACACAGCTGTGCTTACCACAACTCGACAAAACATTCGGGCCAGCTGCAGAAAAACTCATTGTGAAGACGAACGTGTGAACCTGCCTTTAGCGCCGATAACCAACCATGGCGAAATCGCGTCTCCGTCTCTGTGTCTAGGATGTAGTGTCGGTGCTAAGAATCCCTCAAAAATTAATGCGCATCTTGCTTTGTCATTTTTATTTGGAGTTTTAGTGTTGAAGATGTCAGAAGTACCTCTTGGCAGCGTCATAGATACTGTCTTTCACGTGTTTCCCGCATCTGTGCTTTTTCTTTTCACTCTTTTCTCGCATCGAAACTCGCTCTGCCGTAACTCAGGATGCTTAGCTCAGTGGCGGAAAAGTGGGAGAAATTTTCGCAGCAGAATGATGAGTATAGCTGAAAAAAGCGGAGTCTGATAGCAGCAATTATTTTTTGTAGTCATTGCATGGCTAATATCATAATTATGGAATATGTGTATCGCTGTGATTACGTGAAGCATCGGTTTTGTGTAATTACACTTTTCTATGACGAGTATGTTCTCTGGAGAGGTAGTCCTCGTTTAGGTTGTTCTGTGCTATGAACTTCTACTGTATACAGTTGCGAGCATAATTAAGGGACAAAAATAAAAAAATTCATTCTCAAAAACTGTTAAAGTTTCAACGCTGAAATTTTAACACAAAAGAGGTATTGGGATACCTAATAATATGCTAAGAATTTATTACGATCCGAAGGATAAGATAAAGCCCTCAGGGGCATATTGTGGCGGGCTCTTTCCCTGCCGCAATATGTTTGGGCATCACGCACCCAAGGGTCCCGAGTGCCTTATCCGCAGGAGATGTTGCAGCTTGCCGCAGTTCCTGCTGACG
>LQNS02278140.1:3566927-3614045 GCA_001587735.2 Parhyale hawaiensis | reverse complement strand
CATAATTATAAGTTAAATATACATAACTTTTTTCTTATCCTTCAGATCGTAATAAATTCTTAGCATATTATTAGGTATCCCAATACCTCTTTTGTGTTAAAATTTCAGCGTTGAACCTTTTACAGTTTTTCAGATATGAATTTTTTTTTTTTTGTCCCTGAATTATGCTCCCAACTGTAGATTCAGAATATTTACCTCAGGTACCCGGTAGATGTATCCTTGATTTAAGAGAATATAATTCTATCGAGTGCACGAAGTAAAAGTAGTCCAGCTGTATAATAAAACGACATGAAACAACAAAGGGCCTATATCGAGGACTACCTATGCTGAAAATCCTTGTTAATAGTTCATACTTCTTTCTTTCAGTCCTTGATATTTTCTTAGAATAATTTTTATTCCTCACTTCCTCGTATTGATAAATGTTACCGTGAATCAAGAATAGCTATATGGAATTGAAAGTTTTGGATCTAAATAGAAGTAGTGCATGGAGTGAGTGTGACTTCTAACGAAGCATACCTATACTGTCGCCACACCCGATACTTTGAGGTTGTATGTTTATAAGTTACTATATTACTACATTTCTAAAAAAATACAGCTGTATATGTAGAAATCAATTCACAGAATATTGCAGTGAGGGGCTAAGCCTCCATCTGACGCTGTTGAGAATAGAGTTTCGGAGTCGGAGTCCGGTCGGAGTCTAATATTTTCGGTTTGAGGTGTAGGTATTTCAGGTAAAAATAAGCCTATTTTTAAAGAATGAGTCGCAGTCAGACATTTATTGGCGTTCAGGGAGTGGAAATAGAAAATCGGCTGTGCCCAGGTGAGTCTGACTTGCTTCATCCGACTCCACAAGGCTAGTTAAGACGAGTTCAAATTATTTGTTCTACAGCACGTGCTTGCTTTGCCACAACCGCCTGCCCCCTCAGCAGCAGCAGCCTGCTCTGCTCTTTATCTCAGTGAGGCGCCAGATGTGCGATAGGGCACGGCGCTCCCTGTCACTGCTGATCTCTCTCACCCTCCCGTGATGGCCATCGCACTATTCTTGCTATGGCCGTACTGGTGCTGCTCCACCGCTGTTATACTTGCTTGTTTCATTCTATACGCTCCCAGCAACGCAAAACGTAAACAGTTTGCGTATCTTACATATTTCGTGCTTTTTTTCGTGTTGAATACCGGCGGTGCACTACCTCTGTGGGTGTATTTCTATCTTGTTCTGCAGACCCACGAACGTAAAGGGTAAACCTATTTGCTAGTGCCCCCGGTGGTGCTCTAGCTTTTGTTGTATTTATTTACTATTTAAATTAGTTTTCCATCGGCATGCACACGCATTAGCATTCACATTTTGGTGTATTTTACTTGTTTACAAATTTTTTTTTAGTAATATCGCGCCTGTGATGCACCACTTATGTATTATATAGCTAAACTAGCACAGCTTAAAGCGCTAATGTTTTTGCGTGTATAAATATTTCCACCTATTTTAATTATTGCTACGTACGGCTCTAGCAATATACAGGAGAACTGTTGCCCCGCCGGTGCTGCCCTAACTTTTTTTATTTTCTCCATCGCTCCCGTTACAGCCAAACTGTAAACTTTCTCGTGTATTTCAGTTAGTTCAGTGTTTGCGTACTTCAATTATGCTCACAAGTGCAAACACTCTTCAGTTTTTTAATTAATTTATCACGCGTGTTATTTGTACACGCATTAGTGCAAAACTATGAACACTCTCATTATAACTTTACAGAAGCAATCTGAGAGTGTATACCTCCGCCAAGCAATGCAAAGTTTACAAAAATTCAAATTGGCACTGAACCAGGAGTTCACATTGATCACCACCAAAATTTGGTCAACTGTTCCTCGTAACATTTTGTTGTGCTTTAGGTGGTGTGCGAGTTCCTCACGAGTTCGTCCAAGTGTTCGGTTGTAAACTTCATATTTGGTGCGGAATAGTAATTAAGTTGGTCAGGCTATAGTGCAGAGTGCTGAAGGAACGATGTCACGTTCTTATCTATTTGCACATTACATACATCCTTATTAAAATAAGTCACAATAGGTAAGTATCTAACGCGTAGTTTACTGAAAATGGAGACTAAAGCGTAATGCTCCTATGCGCAGACAGGAAAATTATGATGTCTACACAGTTGATGCTGCCGGTGCTTCTATGACGCCTGCTTATGTAGCTACCACATAAGATCCTGCCCACGCATTTACAATTTGGACGCCCGCATATACCTTAGCTTCCGTTGACTTTTGAAAGGAAGAGAATCTCTGAGAATCATCCCAATGAATATTTGTATATCTGCGAGACCGGCCAACATAGGCAGTTCGAATGGCACGGAACAGGTAATGCTTTCCGCCGGATCTATCAATTAAAGAGCTTGCGTCTCTAAACTGGAGAGTTTCGGTCGGGCGTCTCTAAATTTGAGAGTTTCGGTCGGGCGTCTCTAAATTTGAGAGTTTCGGTCGGGCGTTTCTAAATTTGAGAGTTTCGGTCGGGCGTCTCTAAACTTGAGAGTTTCGGTCAGGCGTCTCTAAATTTGAGAGTTTCGGTCGGGCGTCTCTAAACTTGAGAGTTTCGGTCGGTGAAGATTTGTGCTGCACATGCCAGTCCAACGTTCCCCTGCGCTATCACTCATGACTTTTTAGACGGTCATTACAAATACCCTGTCTTGAATACGTGAACAAGAATGTAGATAGCAATGCGTTTACATGTATAGTATATTGAGCTAAAATATGCAATATTGTAGGCGCGAAAAGCATATATAGCACATTTCTAACTGTTCCTGCAAATTTAATGATGATCTCATAACTTTTTAAGTGATGTTGCTAAGAAAAAAAGGTACGGGTAGAGCTGGTAATTCATACGATTTTATTTCACATGATACCTATTTCATACGAAAGTTAGTTTTGCTAAAAGCTAATTCATACGTTTAATATTTTATTTCAGTGCTTATTTTCCTGAAAATGCGTTATTATTCAACAGTAATAGCACCCTTATTTACTTAACATTAACATACTGTTATATATTGCTATACTTCCTTCGTCGTGCTTAAGTTTCATATAAAGTAGTCTTGTCTTCAAATTCTTGCTTTTAGTGAAAACAGATCATTGTTTATGTAATTTTAGCTCACGATGTCATATAACTACCACTTTGGTTAAGAGTTGTTTAGTTTCATTTAAAACTTAGCACTACATATGAATTATAATAATAAACCTGATCATCTGAACTCTTGAGTAACTTTTTAAACCTTTTCATGAATTTTAAGTAATGTAGTTTCCAGTACAATGTCATTCTCTGTCTTTGGTTTAGGAGAAACTGAAATATATTACCTATTACCTATATTACCTATTACCTATTTGAGTTACTGAAGTCAGCTAAGTCATACGATTTATCACCTAATTCATACGGGTGAAGGTACCACTACCGTATGAAGTAGCAGCTTCACTTGTACTCAAACAACCGTAGAAAGGATCCAACCTTAAGTTGATCTCCGCTTCCCACATACCTAACAATGGCTGTAAATTTCATGAAGATTCGTCTTTAACTTTTTGAATTAACTTGGTGACAGATAAAAGCACAACTTCCTCGTGGGAGGTAATAATGGGTTTCTACCCTATGTGCAATTATACTCCTAATCTTTATCTAAAGGATAATATTACTACTTTCATGCATACGTTTAGGCTATGATTTATTTCTCATGAGAAAAGATCTGTGCAAATTTTTTTTTTTGTTGCCAAAACTACGAAGGGTTGCGACTGCGGATAAGTCTGTATTTCTGTTTGTTATGTTCGTTTCAGTTCATTGTTCAGATTTTCCTTGCTACGGTGAGGTGTGTGCCAATGGCGATCGCGAACTCTTTGATGTATTTCCGTCTTCAATGAGCGTGAGGTCGGCCCTAGAGTTTTGTTAGGTTTTGCTCTTTCGCTCTTTTTGGCAGTCGCGCCGATGCTCTTGAAGCCCTAGCGTAGTTACTAGATAGTCTGAAACTAACGTAAATCGTAATATTCAATATAATAACCAAATGTAGATTCATTCTTTTACTGCCTTGACGTGGGTAACATTTTATTATAGACTAAGTAAAATATCAGGAGTATTGCCCGTAGATTCATGGTAAGCACTTGAAATGCATCGATAAGTATATCAACTACATTATATTCTGAACAGTTGTTGCGCAGTCTGAGATAAGCACAGTGCACAGTATTGCAGTATGACTGCTGAACCAGCGCAACTTTTCTGCTAGCCTAGACTAATATACACCCGTGTCTTCTCTCCCTATGGGCAGATTCTGCTTCTGTTCAAACTTCAAACGCGTTGTGTTATGTTGACGGAATTTGTTCCTATAACGCCAAGGTCAAGTTTCATTTCCTGCATCCTATAAATAACGTTGTTTGAAGCATGAAAGACATATTATGATGTTCGTTTGACTCGCTGCATATTGCTGGTTATAAAGTAGTTTCTTCTCTGATATACCAGAGATCATATGAATATTCTCGCTTAACTATAGGTATTTTTTTTATTTAATTGCCCGAGTTCAATAGTGACATGATGGGACATTGTTGACCTTTGTTTACAGTTGGCCTCACAAGCGACCCGCTCGCTTTTAGTAGGTTTGTTCTTGTTTTAGTTTATGTTTTAATCATTTGAGTTGAAATTGTATTGAGAGAACAATAAAGGTGTAAAGGTGTATAACTACCTCCGCCAAGAAGGTTATGTTTTCGTCGAGTTTGTCTGTTATTCTGTATGTCTGTTTGTCATCAAGATAACTCAAAAAGTTATTGACGGATTTGAATGAAGCTTACAGGGATTGTTAAGTGTGTTAGGAGGAACAGATGATTCACTTATGGTAAAAATCCATTTGTCCGTTTGTTTGTCTGCCTCATTTTTGTCAATGCCATAACTGAAAGTTTTGGACCGATTTTCATGATATTTGCATGAATTGTTAGGTTTATTACGGAGAGTAAATGACCAAATTTTTGTGATAATCTCTTTGTTCGTTCGTGTGTTTGATGTTGTGCTTGTTAGTGCAATATCTAAAGTTCTGAATTGATCTTTATGAAATTTATAGGAGTTGTTAGTATTGTTGAAAGACATAAATGATTATATTTTGATGGAGATTGGTTGGTTCGTTTGTATGTTTGACACAAGTTTGTCATAATGTTTGTTACCAGTATAATTGAAAAGTTATGAGCGGATCTTCAAGAAAATTGTAGAAAGTGTAAATACTATCAAAAGGCAGAAATGATTAGAATTTTGGAGTGATACAAAGAAAATCGTGGTTTCGGAGCAAATTTGAATTTTTCGTTACCGTTGCCTTGCTTGACGGAGGTATGCGCTCTCAGAGTGCTCTAGTTATTATTAAAATTGAACGCCTAGATGTCCGGGGGGATGGGTATACCCGTGTGGAGCCCCAAGTAACCCCAGCACACAGAAAACGGTGCTAAGAAGAACCACTCAAAAAGCTAATTATTGCTAACTTGAACCCTTGCAGTTCCTTGTGGCTGAACACGGATTCCGGCAGTGAATTCCATGCCAATACAGACCGGGGATTAAACAACGAATGTCTTCAACGTTTACCTGTGTGAGAGGATGGGCCACAGCCGTGGCTCGTGTGTTTATCCCAAAAGATTTTCAGGAATACAGACATGCAGTAAATGTTCATAATTCCTGAATTCCTTGTAAGACGTACAGAGCTAGCGATTTTCCACCAATGGGAACGTTTCACTATATTCTGGGTACAAAACCGACTGACTGAGCCAGCTAACCAACAGCTAGAAGCAGCTCGGAAGCATCTACCTATAGACTGGTCTATGTCTTTTCACCTCACACTACAATGATCCGTCTTAGTAGTGCTACTTTCTACTAGAATTAAGCGCAACTATGCGTTTAGTGAACGCTGAAAATGTAAGTTTCTCGTCATTAAGGACACCCAGTATCTCCACAGAGCCATACCCTTCTGGTATAGTCCCGCCAGTAATTAGAGCCGCGTTCTGGGGTTAGAGCGTCCGAGACCGACTGATAATTATTGATTTAGTTTTGCCTGCATTCAGTTTCTATCTTAATAGAGATAACTCTTCACAGATCTGCGAGAGGTCACTGATTGGACCAAAACCCCGCTCATAATCATCATGCTGTCCAACGGGGAGCATGTCGCACTGGTGTGCAAGACGAATGACAGGGAGCCAAAAATTACGCTCTGAGTAACGTCCGAAACAATCTTGCTGGCTACTGTAGTCAGACAAGCTTGGCGTGACAGAAAATGCAGACAATAATAATAACAAGTTGCTGGAGCCATGAAAAAATTCACGGTTTACTCACTTTATTTTAAGTGTTTGGAAAATTTCTGGTACCCGTATGCTTGTTACTAGATTTCAATTTAGTTAGTTGGACATCTAATTTTATCGTGTTTACTAGTGCAAATCGGTAGTTGCCTTCCCAGTAGGTAGTTGTCCTCAATTGGAGTAGTTGTCCTCTTGGGGTAGTTGTCCTCTTGGGGTAGTTGTCCTCTTGGGGTAGTTGTCCTCTTGGGGTAGTTGTCCTCTTGGAGTAGTTGTCCTCTTGGGGTAGTTGTCGTCTTGGGGTAGTTGTCCTCTTGAGGTAGTTGTCCTCTTGGGGTAGTTGTCCTGTTGGGGTAGTTGTTTTCTTGGGGTAGTTGTTCTCTTGGGGTAGTTGTCCTCTTGGGGTAGTTGTCCTCTTTGGGTAGTTGTCCTCTTTGGGTAGTTGTCCTCTTGGGGTAGTTGTCCTTTTGGGGTAGTTGTCCTTTTGGGGTAGTTGTCCTCTTGGGGTAGTTGTCCTCTTGGGGTAGTTGTCCTCTTGGGGTCGTTGTTCTCCCAGTGGGTAGTTGTTCTCCCAGTGGGTAGTTGTCCTTCCAAGGGGTAGTTATTGTCTTATGGAGGTATCGGTCCTCTATGGAACCCGTGGATATTCTACGGTTGGTTAATGTTTTCACTTTCCATAGTTTAACCTGTGGTATAGTGCTTCTAACTCAACCCTCCCCGTTTGAGCTGACGTCCGTCGCTTACTCCTGTCTTTCGTTATGCAGTCCGTTACCTTACATTTCGCCTAACCTTTCCTGCTATTTTTATTTCACCACTAAATTTAATCACGAATTTATTCTGTCAGCAAAGAATTCGCACGTGTTTCTTTGTAAGAACCGAAACATGGCGGTACTACTTGCATTGCTCCCCAGTGTTATTTGCACGCCTTTCCCAAGCTCTGTTTCCCACAGTTTAGAGGTAATTGAGCCCTTTCTTATTTTACGCTTTTCAATTTTTGTCGGCGTCTTCGATTTTTCTCACTATTGCGGTGCCCGTGGGTTCTGATCAATAGCCCATCATTTTTCTGCTTTGTTTCATGCCATAGCTAGGTAATAAAAGAAAGCACATTCGGTCAATTTCTTCACTCGCAGCAGGGTAATCTTCTATTCTTAAGCGGTCATTGTATTTGCTCAGACATCGCACTGTTGTGGCGGAATTCCCAGGGTAACCGTAAACAACGATACAGATTCTAACGCGCTGACACAGAACAGCTCAGGTGCATAAAAATAATGATTAGAAAAATCTTGCCCTGTTGCATCCGATTGATGATCCCCGCCGTATCATAGATACCTACGTCAGCTTCATAATACTGTCTGATTCACATTATTTGAAGATTTTACCTACTTTCTTCCAAGTTCTGTGACCGATGACAGCTGCTGAGCTTTAAAACTATTCGCTCCAATTTTCTTCTATCTACTATTGAAGAGTGTAACACACGGACGAACGAACGAACAAAGGAACAACGCTATTGATATTATAGATAGATAATCCCATATGCAGTGGGCGCAACGCTTCATAGTTTTATGGTAATGAACTAATTACTAAAAAAAATATTTGAAATGAATATTTCGAAACCTAAAAACAGAGTTCTTTACTCGAGCATATTTTCCTTATTCGCTAGTTGTAATTAAAGGCTCTCGCATTTCTATGAGCGTTTACTTAATAACTAGAGCATTCTGAGAGCACATACTTCCGCCAAGCGAGGCAACAGTAACGAAACATTCAAACTGAGTTCTGAAATAATGATTTTCTTTATATTATTACCAAAATCTAATCATTTGTGCCTTTTGACCGTAATAACAGCTTCTGTAGTTTTGTTGAAGATCCGTTCATAACTTTTTGAGTTATACTGCTTACAAACATTCTGACAAACATTAGTCAAACACACAAACGGACCAACGGGTCATCACCAAAATTTAATCATTTACGTCTTCCAAGATGACTAACAAGCATAAGCTCAAACACAGATGCAAGCAAACGAACGAAACAACAGATCATCACAAAAATTTGGTCATTTACTCTGCGTAATATACCCAACAACTGCAAATTTCATAAAAATCCATCCATAACTTTTTGAGTTATGACATTAAGAAAAAATAGGCTAACAAACGGAAGAACAGATCTTCACCAAAAGTTAATCTGTTCCTCCTAACATACTCATGACAGACAAAAAGACAGACAAACTCGACGAAAATATAAACTCCTTGGCGGAGGTAATTAATACAATTGGTTCGTTATCTGTGCTTTTCTTTGGACGAACCGGCTCCGAGAATAATTTATCAATTTTTACTATACAACTCCTCTAGCAACTGAAGCGAGCCCTCATCGCCATGCGTTAAAAAATGTTCCATTAATTTATGAAAAACGATGGTAGTGAATATTAAAAAAAAGTCCCATAATGTTAACAGTTCTGTAATTTTTTTCATTGAAAACTTCCATAGGTAATCCTCATTTTTACGGTATCGTTGTAAGTTAAGTCGTAATTTACGGGAAAACTATACGATAACAAGAAAAGGCATTACGACGGAGTTTTTAGAATTTACGGTTTTTCATTTCATTATGTAGCTACCGCCTCGATCCGCAGGTCACGGTCTCAACACTTGCTCTGTTTACCTTGCAGGGTCAGTCGCTGGCCGAGGTGCTGCCCGGCGACCTGTACGAGCGGCTGAGGAGGCACCTGAGCTACGTGCGCTCGCAGATGCCCTACTGGCTCACCCCTCCAGAGAACACCTCGCGCCGGGTCTACGCTAACCGTCTCTTTGATGCCATTACTGGTGAGTACCGTGCTGCTGTTTCCCAGTCTAGTTACCTTCACCAAGGAGGTTATGTTTTCGTCGAGTTTGTTTGTCTCTTTGTTTCTCTGTCTCTTTGTTACCATGATAACTGAAAAAGTTATGGACGGATTTTCACAAAGTTTACAGGAATCGTTTGGTATGTTAGGAGGAACATATGGTAAACTTTTGATGAGGATCCGTCCATCTGCCTAATTTTTCTCAGCACCCTGCCTCAAAAGGTTATGGACAGATTTTTTTTATGAAATTTACGTGAGTTTTTAGGCATATCACTAAGAGTAAATGACCAAAGTTTTGTGATGATCTGTTTGTTCGTTCGTTTGTGTCTGTGTTTGATTTTATGCTTGTAAACGAAATGTCTCAAAAATTTACAAATGGATCTCGATGAAATTCACAAGAATTGATAGTAATGTTGAAAAACATTACTGATTAAATTTTGGCGTTGATCGATTGGTCCGTTTGCGTGTGTGACTAATATTGTCTGTCCTAATGTTTGCTAGAAGCATAACTCATGAAGTTATGAACGGATCATTAAGAAAGTTACAGAAGTTGTTATTACTGTCAAAAGACACAAATGATTGGAGCTAGGTGTTGATACAAAGGGGAAAAAAATCATTGTTTTGGAGCCAATTTGACTGTTTCCATACCGTGCCTTGCTTTGCGGTGGTACCTATGCGCTCAGAGTCCTCTAGTTTCCATTGTTTGTTCTTGTTTCAATTGCTGTGCTAAAATTAGTTAAATTGATTGACTAGAATTACTGGAATTAACAAGAATTAATTGAATTGAATTACTTTCATCTAAGTGGATGAATTTTAGCACCGATGATGAAATTCAAAATCATCCATATTTGTGCATTTCAAAAAGTTACTCCTTTGGTTTAATTGTTTATTTGATATATCTGACGTGGCGTTTAGTAAGATGATCCGTAGTCCATTACGGGATATGGGTAGGTTACTGGAGGGTTCGTTAGATGTTCCCGTCTTCTCTTACAGGGCGTTAAGCCCCCAAAGAGGAGTCCAATGGCATTGTCAGCCTCAAGTCTTCGGTACTTGTGTCTCTAATGCCCTCGTGGCTTCTTTTCCTAAAAAATATCCATATATATTTTTGTTATACCTCTGGGTCATATTCTTCCTCATCTTTCTTAAGATAGTGTTCAACTGCGTGTTGATTCCGTGAGGGAACAGCCTCTCTCAACAAGTGTCTCCAGTCTCCATTTCAGACAAGATACATACGGTACCTGATGGTGGCCCCAGTAGTAGATGGCCGAAACGTTGTGTTTTATATAGCATGCGCCTACTTTTACTCTAGAATTGTTCTTTTTAAGATCAGCAATGAACAGAAATGTGATTTTAGAAACGTGGAGAAATCTATTAAATCCTTTGTACAATATCTTTGCAGTGGCTAAGGATACTTACATCAGTAACTTGTGTTGCCTGCCCATCGCATAAATATATTTTACTTCCGGTGCTGATGACTACGGCGGTTCTAGTCCTTGTGTTCGAAATACTTCCGTGTTATTTCGATGCTGACATACTTGACTTCCATTTTTTTTCCAAGTACTGACACCTTATTCGATATCCCCGTTCAAAATTCGGTACCCCAATTCGTAGTCCTCTGTTTCATGTTTTTCTTTATTTCACTCATGCAACCCTTCTATGCCGTCTCTCGTGTGCTCAGTTGACCTGTTGGTAGGAATTCAGATTCACAAATAATCAATTAGTCCCTCTATTCCTCTAGCTTTTGCGCACATCCATCCCAAGAGATTTTATTCAGTAGAAGTGGTATGATTTTTTATCCCGAAGTGGTTCGAGAACATTTTTACTAATGTTAAATTGTACTTATTGAGTTTGCGTTTGCTTTTTCATTCTTAAAGGATTCGAGAACTTGGTATGATAGTTAGGCGCAAGGTATCGAATGAATTTATGATCTACTGCTACCATATGTAAAATACAGCTTTACACCTCTATTCATTCTCAAATGTATACAAAGCACATTAATTATAACTGTCTACTAAAATTGAGAATGCGCCCAACTAAAAGTATATTTCAGATAGATGTCATTAAGTAAAATCACTGCAAGTCACACTGAAAGTACTTAAGTATACAATAGAACAAGATTTAATTTGAGATTCCGTTTAGCACCCACTCTGGCGGGGCAAAATGTCTAAAAACATTTACATCTAAAACCATTTGAGAAAATCGCAACAAAATTTACCTTGGTTTAGTTTGGTATTATGCACGCCGCTAACCTATATTATGGTGAGAACGATCAATATTATATTTCACTACTTTAAAATCACAATAGGCAACAATAATGTTTAGCACCTTACACAAAGTACATTGCGTCATGCTGGTCAACCTGAACTCAAATTGCCAATAATAAGTCTAAAGAAACGGATGGGCAGAGCTCAGGGTTTCAGCTCCCACCCTTCAGCTACCGAGCGCCGAACCCACGCTGAAACCCTAGTCGGTAAACAAATCATGGAGCGTTCGATCACTGCACTCGTTGAACAGATATAGTATACATCAGCCAATATGTATGTATAAAAAGTGACCGCACACCTATGTTTATACCTGCAGTGAGCTTAACGCTGCCCTTGCAGTGATCTGCATGTATTGTTTTTATACACTCTTCAGTTGCACAAATGTAACTGCCACCGCTATGTCGTGGATTCTTTTTTAGTTTCACGTTCTAACCGTATATATTGTTTTGCACACAATGTTCTTTTGTTTGATTGCTGGAATGTAAATGTCGCTGCTCGTTAGTGGGCATATATAATTTTTTTTTTTTAGTTTGCAGATCCTCACCCTAGATAATTTCCGTGTAAAATGTTCCCCTTCTATGGCTGCACATTCATCACCCTGTAGTGGACATAATGCAAGGAAGTAATTTCTGCTTGCGAGTTTCACTCTCTGACCGCGTAACGCCAAACCAAAACTTGGTTTCTCCTACCGATGATGTAAAGGCATTGTTTGAAATGCTCAGCAAAGTTGACACGTGGCGACATAGGCTCAAAGCGGTGAAGGAAGCGTAAGTTTAATTTCCCTCCGATACTTGCGTTAATTCCCCTCGGACAAACTCGCCCGGAAATTCCATCAGAATTTCCTCTTGAAAATGTCGCCCATAACTCCCATTGAAGTTCATTATATACTATCAAAACATTAAATAGCGTAGAAAATTTATTCTAAAGAAATAATATATGTTCACTCAACCAAAAAATACTTCGTCAAAATTTTTCCAAAGAAATCCCATTGACGCATTACCTGGGTACTAACCATGGATTGTATTATTGCCTGCGTTTTATGGATTATATATTTATGGTTTTATTAAAATTTTGAAACACCCAGTCAAAGCTTTTAGAGTAATGGTGTTTACCAGACAATGTTTATAACGTTATTACCTGCTTTCCAAGTGTTTTGTCTAAACTTTAACTTCCCCAAAACATTATTATAGTACAGTAATTACTTTTATTTTTGCCGACGCGTTTCTGACAAGAATTATTCTTAACAAAGCGTCATTTTTGTCAAAACGTAATTTTGTCAGAACGTTAACTCAGGCATACTTGCCAGGCCACGTTGGCTCGCGGTCTAGTTGCTTTCTTGCGTGATTTGAACCACGTTACTAATTCCCAGCTTATCCTGAAACGGAACTAACACGGAGATGGAACACCAAAACATTATTTTTGTTGGAAGAATAATTACTTTTAGTTCTCACTTCGCGAAACAGAATCATTCCCCTCCTCCATTGTTGAGAACTTGATCAAATAGACCAACGACAGCATATGTGACGTCATCAGTCAACATGACTGAGTTATGGAGGAGTTGAGGTTGAAACCGATCGTTCTGTTGATATGATACGCATAATCAAATTTTTTAACATGATCTCCAGTAGCGAGCATCCATGGAGAAGAGAGAGCCAAACTAGCCTAACTCTTTTTTGTCCTGAGGTTCACCCTATACTTCCTTTTTGACGAGTGAATCGTTTACTACAAAAACGTAGTACGGTATCTCATTTTTGAAAGCCACTCAGGGGGCATAGAATAGGCCATAGGGTTAGATTAGTTAGGGTCGTCCATCCAATCTTATGGGGCGCGGCGACCCCAGGGGGCTCGTGCAGGGTACCTTAGCCATTAGCTAGGCCTTTGGGACGTCTGTCTTTCGTGCCCAATTTGCTTCCATCTGATTTCATACTCCTAATTGCTCATGCTTCATTCTGTTCTTCCTCTTGTTTCCAGACTTGCTGTTCCCATGCGCGTTGATCCTGTGTGGAAACACCTTCGTGCATGGGTTCCCAGTTTCTATCGACATACTATATGTCCATTGTTCTTTCCTCTGTGACATCGTTCCACTCGGAACGGGGGCTTAAACTTTCTGACTATAACGTAACATTTTTGAGGGATTCTTCTTATTCTTTTGTATATAATCTCCCAAGAGAAAGTTCACGACTAAACTCTTCACCCCGAAACCTGTATTCTATCTTCATAATGTCCTCTGTTCTCTCTCTTATAATATGAAAACTAAATCCTTGCCGCTAACCATGTGTAGGAACACCCTCGTGCATAGGTTCCACTTTTCTCTTTGCATGCTATTTGTTTTTTCCTTTTCCTTGCAACAGCTACACTCTGCTGGGTTATGGAAGCCTTAACTACTTTGTGTAATACTATTAATAACAATAATATAGGTAATGGGTATAAAATGATCACTTCACATGTGGCCCACTTGAAGAATTACGCTCTAGCGCGATCTACAGCATGTACAGAACACGTTTGTTCGCTCCCTCTCAGTGCGACTTGGTAAATTTCATAATCATTGCTTTGCTTAAACGACTTCCCAACTCTGTTTGCTTCAGTAAACGTACGGCGGACCGTTGAGCACTTTCACCTGCACCGCATATTGACAACCTCTGAGCATGAATCATGTCGACTGGATGCTTAGTTTGCTTTTCTCTGATTTACTGAGCTGATTATGTCGTGATTTATGCTGCCCGACTTGCTTGCTGAGCGCTGCGTCTCATTGGCCCAATTCCTTTGTATGTGCTGTACTTTATGACATGAACATTAAATGTCATATTACTGATTTGAAAATGTTTTCAAACGATGGCTCATTAACAATTTGTCAACAGTGCTGCACTTTACACGGTAAATCATAAATTGCAATTTCACTTTTTTTTTAATTAGCTATAGCTCAACAACAACTTGGTTACAACGCCCCATTTTATGAGCTAAACTAGATATGCAATATTTCTGTCTGAAACGCTCTTTAGAGCTGTAACCTACTGAAAATTTAATTGTATTGCTGCACTTTATACACTAACTTTTATATGTCATGGCGATGAAGAGAACAGAATTTCGAACTATGACTAACTAAGAATATAGTAAAATTACTGCCCTGCGTACACGACCCTAAAATTGACTGCATTTTCACAGTGTACAAAAAAGTGCTGGTAAACATCAGCTTAATCGCAGTATAATAAAATATTTAATACCGTAAGTCTTCTTTGTGTCTTATTCAAGTTCAAGAGCGTATTTTTATTATTAAGTGTGAGATATTTTGTTGAATTTCTATTATAGAAGTTGCTGTATCAACTTTTCGATACGGTGTTCCGTGCGTGTTACGTTGCTATACTCCTCGTATCAATTAAAACTAAAGAGCGTAATATGCTCTCACGTGACTAAAACAAACCCTTCTGAAACGTCACAAGCAATCTCATTTCGACAGGTTCCCCACCACAAGATTGTTGACTCTCCTGATTGGTCGTGACGCCACCTAATTGTGTGTTTTTGGCCTCGTGCAAATGTGCTATTGTTATCGACGCTTGATGCTACCCATGTATCGTGCATATACCGTACAGATGCTAAACAAGAAACCCTTTAATCTACTAAACCAGGAGTTCCGAACCGGTTGATCGCGACCTTTTTTAGTGGGTTAAGAGGGTCGTGAAGCCTTGCTGGGAGTGGCACTAAATTTCTATCCAGTTGCTTGCTGCCGTCTTTGCAGAAAATAAAATGTATGTTGAGCTGCTGGTAGTAGAGATTGACGCTGTGTCAAAAAAACTGGAAACCGCCCTCGTATACCCTTGCATCAATGAGTGACAATTAGTTCTGCTTTTTAAATAATAGCTAGGGTACTACCCACTGAAGACGAATGTTTTCTATCGCTCTGTATAAGATTAATATTTTTTTCTTGATCTCCACCCACACTTTCAGCCAGCTGTGTCTGACGCCTCCCTCCTCCTTCCCACCTCCCGCCGAATGTGTTATGCTAATTCTCAGCAATTGACCGTGATAGCCAGCAACCCTTAGCATGTATTGGTCGGGCGCCGCGCTCTCGCCCCGCCATATCTCGGCCCTCCTGAGAGTCGTAAAGCTCTCAGGACTTCGCCATGTGGTCGTGTTCATTGAGGACGCTATCGAGCGTCTCTCGCAATCTTACGGACTCTTACAAACGCTAACTTGTGTCCACGAGACTGATAGATTACGTACTAGGTAGCACTAGTTTGTGTCCTCGGCTAGGTTGCATTAGTTTACGGTATTGAAATCTCTAGTTTTTATCCTTAGGGATATTAGTTTGCCTCTTAACAAGTGTCGTAAAGCGCTCGAGACTCCGCCATGTTTTCCTCCTCCCCGTTAACACTATTGTTCATCTCACTGATGTTGCAGATTCTGATGAACGTTAATTCGGGCCCATCAAAATGCTAATTGGTGTTCTAGATTACTAGTTTGTAATCGTGAGAAACCTAGTTGGCATCTGCACGAATTTCACTTGGCTCTTTTCTATGTTCTAGGTTAAATTGATTTTCTTGACGTCGCCCTTGAAGGTCGCAGGGAGCATAGGATGACTCATATGCTTTGGTTATGGTGCGTCACGCTCCCTACCGGACTTTATGGACACTCTAGCTTTGGCTTGGCTTCCGGATATCACGCTCAGAACCCTGCCCGGTACCTTCTTCTACTGACAACTTGTTTCGTGTTCTTTGTCAACTTACTACTATAGGCGTCTTTTTGTGGCCACGCTCGTAATCAGAATCACCTTGATCATGATCATCGTGATCATTGAAAAGCACAAGAACGGTCAACGATTTTGTAAACAAACCAGAGCCGCCATGTCAATTTTTTTATATTATATATATATATCATATTTTTATTGAATATGGTTGAGAATAGATTTGTTTTGAGTTTTTATGTATTTTGAAGTTAATTCATAACTGAACTAACAGTATTTAAAGCATTTTGAACATACACAGGCATAAAAGTAAGGAAACCACAATTCCTGAAGTCAATATTACAAACAATCATCATAACATCATTCAATATATCCACAAATATAAGAAAACATCACGACTTTGCATTTCAAAATTTGAATTTTTACTTGTCCAACGGCTGGAATCACTCTTTGATCACGCATGATTAGCCTGCGGAGGAAATCATGCTGCGATCAATTCTGACCACTGATCACGGTTGATTGCTATCAGTATCACGTCAAAATGCGGTCACAAAAACGCACGAATCATGAGCGATCAGGGGGAATCATCCTCGCGGTGGTCACAAATAGACGCCTTATGTATTTTGCACGGTCTTCCTCCTTACTTAGGCTCCCCGTCTTGCCCCTTGTCGTTTCCCGTCGTGAAATACCGAGTATTGCCTTTTACAGGGAGGCTTGAACCAACGTACAGTGGAATATAGTATGACACGGTAAAAATTTAAATAAATCAACAAGATTCAACCTTGCGAGTGTGTCACTCAAGATACTAGATTTTCACTCAAACGTTATGTGGCTGAACAAACCATTTCCAATGGAAAAGTTTTTTCTTTGTTAAATGAACATGTGATTTACACAGCCAAGATATCGCTAAAATGAATAAGATTACTGCACAGTTTCATTTGAGGACTTCGTTGTTTTTCAATAGATAAGGGAATGATCGTTATCTTTAGATTTTAATGTCCCATTAAGTCAGTTTTCTTTAGATTAGCATCTGAAACCAATCGGCCTGTGCTTCAAAAGATCATTTTCTTTATTATGAAAAGAGAAACAACTGATTATATTCTTATAGTATCGTTTCAATAGAGTGAAGATTGGGGGGGGGGTGCTTGCAGCTCCACAATACCGTAACTCTATCCACCACTGGAAGCTCTAGCGATCTGCTCCTTCACATTCAGCAAGCGCTTTCTCTCTCCCTCCTTTCCTCTCTCTATCTCCTGGAAGGCGCCCATGTTTACTTGCCCCTGTTGGCGACCTCCCGTCACAGGCAGAGGAGCTCATCCTTTAGGACCAAACAAGCTTCAAGTCTCGATGCTGTCGTAACTAACACGACTGCCACATTCCTGCGCCCAAGTGGTGCGTCTGACCCCCTGGCGCACTGGCCCTTTTCTTGCGTCCTTACAAAGGCCGGCGTCCCTCCGGCTCTGTGCGCTGCCATTGCGTGGTCCGGGGCCGTTTGCTCACGCCGAGGCGTCCGATTGCTCGTCGTATCTTGCTCAGGTACAAATGAGGGGCGGTGCTGGATGCCGTCCGTCCGTGCTGGCATTTGCCTATGAGAGCATCTCTTGCTTTCCTCCTAATTAAGCACCCTGCTTATTAGCAGTTTTGATCGCTCCTGCGATGGCCCCGGAGTTGGCTTCTGAAATAATGAGGAGGTTGTCTGACTTAACGATTTATGGGCGGCTCTGGTGTGCTGTACGGTGTATGGTTACTTTGCTCGTGACTGTTGCCAAGATGGGCATTGTTCTATGTCTTGCATTCTTGCATACGTTCAATATCTTTTAGGTAAATTAGTTTTTGAGTATTATCGACGAGGAAAACCGGTTTGGCGTACGTTATTGTCGGTTGATGGCTTAAAACTGGGCTCATTCATTCGTATTCACATGCTCCCCATTTTTATAATAACACAAGTTAGATTCTGCGCCCCGATTGACGTAATACATCCAACACGCAGCTTATTTTATCTTCAAATGCTGAGGATCGCCGAACTACAGCTTGCGTTTCGCTGAATAGAAACATCGCTTCTGGAGATGCTGCAATATCAACGAGTTTTATTCAACTTCGATGTTTAGGTTGTGAAGCTGGGGTTCATCCCTGCCATTCATTACTACTCCCTAAAGTAACAATTTGTTATTGTCCAATTGCACCTTTTATTCAGTTTGCTGGATTGTAACAGTTTATGTGACAAATGCTTAAATCCCAAATGATAAACGTTATATCTGGTGGATACCTTTGTTCTGCGCTGCCTCTTCTTCTCTGACTTGTCGTTCTCATACACGTTGAACCTGTGGGGAAATCAATCTCATGCATGGGATCCTCGTTCCTCTAGACATACTATGTACATATCCCGTCCTTTCCACGAGGCGGTATAGCCCTTCTTGGCCGGCACGTCTGGCATGAACACTCATGATAATAATGAAAATTAATCCAGGGCCGTTGCGGTCCGTCCAGACCCAAATGAAATCGATGGGCTGCTGGCATCGCACTTGGTCTTGTTTTAATTTGCAACAACAAGTTGCGCCCGTAAGCTGGAGTCGCGCCGCGTGGGCCATGACAGATAATATCAAAACAGACCTCATCTAATTACGTCCAACATGCGATCGTTGCGATGCAAACTGACCGCCACCTGATATGATCTGCAGCGTGCTGTGCTCTCGCGCTCTCTTAATTTTTATGCATCTTCAACGGCCGTAAAGCATCATGATGGAGGCTAATTTTGCTGCATGTGTTACTGTTTTTGTTTTTTATCTTCGTTTCAGTACCATTTTTTGTGTATATTTAATGAACGTAAGGCTTCAGGACGAAAGGTTATTTCACTGCGTGGAAGATGTTGTGCACAATACTTTCATGTGCTACTGTCTTTCTACTAAGTTTTTCTTTGCCACTTTCTGTGTATTTTTAATGGTCGTAAAGCATGGCGAGGAAAGTTATTTTACTACACTAAAATGCCGTATAAAAGATTTCCATGGGTTGCAGGCTTGACTATTAATTTTATTTGATGAATTAATTTTATTCTAGTCACTTCTCGTGTGTCTTTGATGCTCGTAAAGCTTTAGACTGAAATTAAGGCAGTGTATGAAAGACGGAATGCGCAGTATCCCTGCTTGCAGATGTTATAAACATGTGCTATCATAGTCATTTTGTTTTCTTTGAGTAACTTTCTGCATGTGTACTTCAACTGTCGTGAAACATCCTAACGAACGACGTCTGTGACTGCGCTAAATCATTCTCCTGGATGGAATGCTTGTAAAAGATACAAAACGTATATACCGCAGTCGATGAAAAAAATCTGTTTCTTCTCGTCTTCGGCGCCATTTGTGCTATTTTCATAGAGTTAATGCCAGTTACAATTATGTTTCAGTTGCACCTACTGTACCTCAGCGGTATAATAATATTATAGCGCTTTAAGGCGTGTTTTTCTTTTGTTGAGGAATTTTAATTTTTCAATTTTTCAGTATTTTTTGTTCTAGTTCATTTTTTTCGTTGTATTTATTTATTGCCATTCCTATCAATCTTCAATATTCGCGAGCAAAAAGCCACTAATTCGAAATTTTCCCATTTCGATATCGAAGTTTCCAGTCCATCGTATATGTGACTATATAAAGTCATTGACTATTATGTGACATAGACATTGATCATGGTGTAGGCTATTTGTGTATGTACCCGCAATTTTGGACAGCTTGGCTATTCGACTCCCTCACTACCAGTTTAAAATAGTGGTAGTGTACGAAAAATGGACGTTTCGCTTGTACGTTGAAAGATAAACTCGTTTAACGTAATATTGCTTTCAATATTGTGAGTAAAATTTGATTGAATCCTAATTTTCATTTTACCCCACTAATGGTGTTACTTATGTTACATTAGCATTGATTCCCATCTCACTGCTCCCATGTATGTTGCATATTACCCTCCCTGAAATTCAGGGAGGCTGGACTGTTGTTATGTACGGAATTCTGTCGCATCAGCCGTGATTCTTTCGATGTCTTAATTTGCCCAGCATAAGCTTCTATTTTTTCCTTGACTCTTTCCAACTTCAAGCAAAGTTCACTTCTCTAAGCTTGCCTTCAAGAGGAGACTTTCCGGCAGAATTACAGAGACAATGCATTTGTACCTTCCGCGTGATGATGCCTTGCATCGCGGCGGTACAGCAAGCCCTCACACTACTACCCCAACGGAATTTTTGACCGCCCGAGACGCTGTTTTATCAATTTAGCATATGGGGCGGCTAAGAATTGTGTTAGGACACCACGATTGCTCTCTCTTACTACCCTGGGATCACACGACCGAGTGGCAATAAGCTAGGACAAGGAAGGAGGCACGCAGGGCAGTGAGTATAGAGCGTTAACTCAACACGTCGCTCAATGTTCTCTGTCAGACGATCTGTGATGAAGCGAGTCTCTGAGTACAACTTGCCTTCTTCTCTTGCTGTAAATGGGTGCTGAACGCTGCTGCTGCTGCTGTTGCCTGGCGCCACTGCTGCTGCCAGCTGCTGCCTCTGGTCCTGGCAGTGACGGATGCTGACTCGCTGCCCTGCCTATAGTGCTGCTGCCTTTAGTGCCGGCAGCAACTGGTGCTGAATGTGTGCACTGCCTATATTTTATGCTGCTTTGTCGTAAATTTGGTTGATTCTTCAAGATACATCAGCCGATTTGTTAAATTTTGTGCGTTTCCACTCGAAAGATCGAAGACAAGGCAACGTATGTAGTGTAGCTTTGGTCGCAGATTGCAGAAAAGTAGAGGCAAATGACTTTTTTGTAGTCTGCAACAAAGGCATAGAAAGGCCATGGCAATCGCCCTGGAGCCCGGTACTGAACTACCTAGTATCCAGAAGTTGATATTTGTATTGTGGGTATTCGCACTCCATCGAAATGTAGGTAGTTGTCTCCAATCAGAGTTTTCCCTTGGATGTACTCTCTTTGTTCTGTGAGGTCCATCCTCCTAAAAGAATTATTCAGTATAATTATCCCTCGACTCTCGCGAAGACGCACCAATTTCAACTGTACCGAATGTATATTTTAGGAGCAATGGACAGCCCTCGTTCACTGAGGTTAAACCTGTTTGTAATTCAACGAATCCGTCAACGTCAAGACACTTTAAGTTTCCCACACTGAAGCTATCTGTTAACTGACGGCGGCAATGGAATATATCGGAAGCAAACTTAAGAATTTAGTTTTCTGATGAGAGATCTCTGTGCAACTGGTGCAAAGTAAAGTATATTAAACAGTGATTGTGCTTTTGTAGTTTTGGAAGTGAACTTGTTAAAACAATACGATGAAGATCAGTGGGTAGTTTTATATTTACTTCCGCCGTAGAGGTTATGTGTTTACTAGCGTTTGTTGTTCTGTCAGTATAATTGAAACCGTTATGGACGGATCTTCATGAAATTTAGAGATACTTTTGAGAATGTCGTGAGGAACAGAAGATTACATCTTGGTGATGAGCCGACGGTCCGTTTGTATTCTTTTTGTCTGCTGTTTTTCTATTTGTTAGCAACATCACTTCAAAAAGCTTTGGACGGGTATTCGTAAAATTTGCAGGAACTGTTAGAATACTTATGGGGCACAGATGATTCAGTTTTAATGAATGATGATCCGAAGGAAATTTGGATTCTAGACTTTTTCAAAATATTCGTTTGTATCATGTTGCTTGGTGGAGATCTGCTCTTCTGGAGTGCTTTTCTAATTATATATAGTAGTGCACCACACCATCAATATGACGGCAAGGAACATGCATGGGGGGGGGGAACCGCAGGTTTGCAGCTGTGAGTACCATTTGGGTCGCCTGCGGGAGCCGCTAACACTGAAGCGATCAGACGACGAATCCACAGCACCCGCCTGACAAGGTGGATCCACCGCGAAGAAGCGGTGTGCTGCCGATCCCAAAGAGCATGCATCGGTACGTTTAGAGTATGCACGCTTGTAATCATGAGATTACCGTTAGGAACATGCACTAGCTGCACCCACGCATTGCACCTGCCTCGTGATCTTCTACCGATTTAATTGCGGTCTGTTCTCAGTAATTTTATTTGAAAGCAACTCTAACTGCTGTCAAAGTAGATTATTTCTGTTTGCAAATGAAATATCTACAGGTAGGACAAAGAAATTGGGGTTAATGTTGCCCTCATGTCACGTGCGTAATTGGGTACTGGGGCGGTGACCCCCTCAGAGGCTATAGCACGAGACATAGACTTCAGGAATCTAGTAGAGTCTACATATAGGCGACTGTATGGTGAGCGACAGTCAGCAGGGTTCGAGTAGTAAATAGATATACCTATTCCAAGTTCCGAGAGTTGCGCCGACCTGGTAGGAATACACGGTTACCATAGCCTGAATTTGGCTTTTGAGACATCTTTATTCTCTTCTTGGTTTTCTTCTCGATATTTTGTTCCAATTCGCATTAGAATTTCGTGGATTTGTTCCCATGCCTTGTTGCAGACTAGTGTAACATCAAAGCTCTGCTCCTGGAGGCTTAAATTAACTTATTAATCATAATAACAACCATCTAGTACACGGTGCTGATGCTGTACCCCCTCTTTTGAAACACCGCTTCAGGGAGTCTGAAACTAACGTAATAGATTGCGTGTAGTGCTATTACTTGAGGAGACGGTCCCTTAAACCAACACACACAGTAATCAATGATAGAAAACCTTGTAACAATGCGTAATAAGAAGCAGTTGGGTGTACCGTTTTCATCAGCAGCAGATCATGAAGCTCTGCCGGCAGTCATACACAATGTAGAGCGCCTGCTCTATTTATTAGCGCCAACAATACTGCCTTGTTGAGGAGACATCCGCCGGGTGTTGTAAGATGCCGGAACGTTCATGTGAGTGTCAGTGTGATCGAGTGTTGCCCTCAGCTGAGTGGCTCTCGGTCATGTCATAGTCCGCCTGCCCTGTACCGTGCTCCATGGTGCACCTGCTCTGTACTGTACCATGAGCACGTCTGTGGCCCTTGTGCTCCATGTCCCAGCTTAACTGTGGTATTCATATATGCTTCTTTTTATATTGTACTTACCATTCACTGTTGACTCTTCTGCTCCGTATCACTCCATGCTGTTCAAATATCTATGAGACTATAACCGATAAACTGCTAATTCATCATGTTACTGCTTCTCTCTTCTTTGTATTGTATTAAGTGCACTGATCAGTGACGCTGCTATAGCCACAATGAGCTCGTATTATTTCCCCGTTCACGCATGCACGGGTCACCATCTTCATTTTTCTTGTTTCCAGTCACTTTCTTAAAAAAACTGCAATATTTACAATTTGTGCGTAGGTTCTCTATGAGATTATTCAAAGCTGACTCACCTTCCTATTTGTAGCCACTAAGGTGTCAGGAGCACATGAATTGACTGATGGTTTGCGTGCTAAGCTCGCTGTGTAATCTGATTAGCTCAGGCGCTAAGACTCCAACGGGTCCTTGCGTGCTTGGTGTTCTCGAGCTGAACTTTGTGTGCGTTCACCAACCGACTTGCTTGTGCTTTTTTTTAATCTGCTTTCAGCTCTTTGAATTTACGAGCCTAGGCTGAAAAGTTCAATGCTAAATGCTGATGTATACTTTCACTGAGCAGTAGAGAATTCTTTGGTATAAAGATAGATGCATTTCTGATCAAATGCAAGTAGAGCAAGACAACCAGCACTAGGTTCACTACTTTAATATGGGTTTCCCATTTATTCCAATACTTCAGCGTCCTACCGCATACTGGTCCTGTTGAAGTATATATTGTCAGTCTCTGGAGGTGAATTGGGTAATCCATAGACGGCAACAGTACTTGACTCTTAGGTCCAAAAGTGGCCTAGCTCTGACGTTGGCGGCCAAAATGGGAAAAATGGGATTTTCTCAAGAGCTCTTATGAACATATCCAGACACGGTCATGCAGGCAAGCGCCCAAGTGCGTCCCCGCCGTATCCAAGATACCTTCACAAGAAAAATGTTGAGTACCTTGGAATTTTTTTCTTCAGTATTAGATAGGGGGAAAAGAATAGCTGTTGAGAAAATCCAATTATTCCGTTGCCGACTTTAGGCCGCCAGCGCAGACCTAAGAGTCAAGTACTGTTGCGGTCTTTGGATAACCCGTACACCATGGGGGTCTGTTTGCCCCTCCTATTTCATTGAAAGTGGCGCTCAGAGGTTAATTCTTAGTTAGCTTGCCGGACATCTTTCTATCGTGCTTATTCTGCTTAGTTTTTTCCGTCGTTTATACACAGTCTTTCTTGTGCTCTTTTTTTTCTTTACCAACTTGCAGTTCCCTTGCTCGATACTCCATTTTTCATAGATTCCCATGTTTACTGGCGTATTACATGTCCCTCCCAGTTATTTTTTTAAATGTTTAGTGGTTGTCGATATAGGAGGTTTTGAATTAACGATTTCATCTAATCATAGAACACACCATACATTGGCTGGACAGTGGACACTGGCCCCTGAGGCAGGTTTCGAACCCGCAATTGGGCCTGACTGCACGGTGCCGCAGACGCATTTTTATAATGTTTTCCCATTACTTTTTCATACTTTGTTTAGCTATTTGACTTCATTCTTATACATTCAGTAATGACTGGCAAATCTGTGCATACTTCTAACACTTCTATACGCAATAAATTCACAAAAATATTAAGGCTTAAAGTGTAATTACGTAGAGCAACTGTTTATGATATCCTTTGATATTTGCAGTAGGGTAAAACTATTTCGCAATAGTTTGCGAAATAAACAGTCGTTTTGTAGAACAGAAGCTTTTCTAATTTGCAGTATGCTCGATTTGTAATGATATGCCCAGTAAAAAAAAGCTGATGAAAATGTTAATGGAATTTATTTGGTGTACGGGCTAAGCGAGATGATCAGAACGGACAGCAGAGCTGAAGGGTGAGTCTGAGCAGCTTGCAGACATGAAGTTATCTAGCATTGGAAGCAGTGAACTGGTGTAGCAATGGTAGCAGTCAAGTGATATAGCATTGGCGGCCGTGAAGTGATCTGAATGATGAAGAACTGGCCGCCATGAAGTGGTGTAGCATTGAGCATTGAGAGCAGTGAAGTGAAACAGCATTGGTAGCCACGAAGTGGTACAGCATTGGTAGCGTGAAGTGATCCAGCATTGGTAGCCGTGAAGTGATACAGCATTGGCATGCCTAGAGTGATCTAGCTAGCATTGGCAACTGTGAAGTGATGTTGCACTGGCCGCCGTAAAGTGATCTAATATTGGTAACTGTGAAGTGATCTAACATTGGCACCTGTGAAGTGATCTAACATAGACAGCTGGGAAGTGATCTAACATTGGCAGCTTCTACGTGATTTAATGTAGTCCACCATGGAGCTATTTAACTCCGGCAACCATGAAGTGATGTAACATTGTCATCTTCTAAATCATATATATAATAGAGCAAATGATGAAGTGATGTAACATAGTCATCTATTAAATCATGTAATGTGGACCACCATGAAGCGATGTAAAATAGTCGTCCACCAAATTATGCAATGTGAGCAACCATGCAGGGATTAAACATAGTATCCATTAAGTCATCTAATGTAGGCAACCATGATGAGATGTACCAGGAACATATACAACATGAAGCGATATAACGGAAATAACCATGACGTGATGTTGTATAGGGAACAACCATGATATCATTCAACAAAATGACATTTTAATGTTTAACTGCTGTCCTGGTATCATTATCTCATGGTTAATTATGCATTTTTAGTTTATGACTACTATTGTGGTTTTATTTTCTAGTGTTACTGTGGTTTTAATCAGGCATTTCTTCACCTTCTTTCCCTGCGAGTAATGGGATGAGCTCTACCAAAAGCTCTACGCACATCAAATTCTGAGGTTATTGCTTAAAATCTGTTGTTGGAAAAAACCTCAATTGTATGCGATATTAAAGTACATTACATGTAGTATCTATGTGCCAATTGTTTCTGTAAAATTTTCATATTCCTAGAAGATTTTATGAATTTTCAATTATTCTTGGTGTCCGAAAGTATGATATATATCGCCTACTGAAGACATACGATTGCGAATTTAGATTTCCTGCTCTGCAACGTATTCCTCACATAACAACGAAGAAATTAATCTTTGTTTGAGGTCTCTGTAATTATCAAAACTCATTTTATTTATTAACACTGACGTAAATCGGCATCCACACCCAAGTGCGACAGGCCTAATTCCAGTGTCCAGTCAATGTATGGTGTGGTCTATGATCTAATCTAACTTATTCTAATACATAGGTACAATACTGTTTCAATACTCTTAACAGGACTTTTCGATTACCCAAATACAAATTGTGAAACAACTTCGGGGCAAGGAAATAGGCTGCTGGACTAGTGTGTGGTGGTAAAAGTGGGAATCCGTGTATAATAAAACGCTTTGTGTATTTATTCATTTCGTGTCCGCTCTTAAGGAAATAGATAGGCGAAAAATAGGCCAGGTTGCAGATTTTGTAATTTATATTTTCATAGAGATCGATGACCAGGTTGCAGAAGATTACGAAACCCTTTATCTGAATGCACTTCTTGCTTAAAACACTTCTTGGAATCGAAACAATATAAATGCAGCTTCTGGAGTCCGATTCTATAACTTTTTCTCTCAGGTCACGGCGTATAGATTCGGCAGATGATCAAAGGAGCACTCACGACGGGCAGTAAACAGTTATTTCTTTTAGCTTACTGTTTTTATCTGCGAGAGCAGATTTCGTTACAGAGACCAAAATTTCAGCACTTCAATAAAGCAGATATTTGGGTATGGAAGACAGTATCTTAGATACGGTGCACTCATATTGCATATATGCTGACTGGGGTTGCATTCAAGTTTATTGCCCTGTTTTACTCAAAATTTTACTTAGGAAGACGTACGTTTAATTATAAAAGAGGATAGGGAACGCATAAGAAGAACGAGACTACTACAGTCTAAAGAACGAAGACGTGCTATCAATGGAGAGGGATGAAGCGCCTATGCGACACAGTGACAAGGAAGACTCGAAACAGAAAGATCATAGAAGGAATAAGAGCTACTAATGAGCGTGAGCAAGAAGATGTGGAAACGGCAAGTCAGAGAAGAGAGCAAACATATTGAAAATTGCGTGATTTTTTCGCGCACGGGTCTGCAAGTACCTATAATGATAGTAATTATAATCTGCTGGACTTGTATATTTACAAAGAATGTTTTATTGGTTCAGGAATGGCGTATAACCTCATAATTGTTTTACCACCTGTGTTACCTTATCTACAGTTGTCCTGTGAGGTGAAGTTGTCGATAGCTGTATTGATACCCTTATCGCTCTTAACAGTGAGATGTAAAGTTCACATGAAATTGTGGCGGTTAAAGGTGATGATCACAATATTGCTCTATTGGGCTTGGCTTTAGGGATTTGCGTTGCTACATACGTTTACTGTATTGTTCATTGTCATACCAGGAAATGACAGTCATGAGGTAATCCTTTAATAACCGATGTCAAAGCATATTCACAATTCTACCGAGTTACTGCAGTTGTGATATCTCAACGTCATCAGGACACTTGCCTCCTAGGTGAATAACCTCCCCGTGGACAGTTACTTCCATAACAATACCTCCACGGCCAATTGCCTCCAGGACAATTACCCCTTGAACAATTACTACTAGAAAAATTACCCCGAGGAACATTACCTCTAGGAAAATTAGCCCTAGGATAATTACCCCTAGGGCAATTATCTCCCCTTGGACAATTGCTCTTTTGAACAATTGCTTCCTTTCATAAATAACCCCGCTTTCTAACCGCTGCGTATCACAAATAGTTTACTTTCTACGAATGTGCGTGCAGAGCGAAAATTAGACTACTGAAAAGTTAACTTAAGGTCAAGTTAGGCTAGTAAAGTTAGATTAGTTATGGTTATGCTAGGTTGAGTTGGATAAGGTTAGGTTAGGCCAGGTTAGGTTCGGCCAGGTTAGTTTAGGCCAGGTTAGGTTAGGCCAGGTTAGGTAAGGCCAGGTTAGGTAAGGCCAGGTAAGGTTAGGTTAGGTAAGGTTAGGTAAGGTTAGGTTAGGTAAGATTAGGTAAGGTTAGGTAAGGTTAGGTAAGGTTAGGTAAGGTTAGGTAAGGTAAGGTAAGGTTAGGTGTTAGGCTAAGTTAGGTAAGGTTAGGTTAGGCCAGGTGAGGTAAGGTTTGGTTAGGCCAGGTTAGGTTAGGCCAGGTTAGGTTAGGCCAGGTTAGGTTAGGCCAGGTTAGGTTAGGCCAGGTTAGGTTAGGCCAGGTTAGGTTAGGCCAGGCTAGGTTAGGCCAGGTTAAGTTAGGCCAGGTTAGGTTAGGCCAGGTTAGGTTAGGCCAGATTAGGCTAGGCCAGATTAGGTCAAGATAGGTTAGATCGGGCTAGGTTAGGTTTTCTTACGTTAGGATGGGCTACGTTAGGTAGTGTTAAGTAAAATTCAGATAGAAAGGATTGCATTAGAGTAGGGAGGCTTAGGATACGGTAGCTTAAGCTGGAAGGAGGTAGGTTACATAAGTCGGATTAGGTGAAATGAGGTTAATTACGCTAGGTTAGGTAAAATAAAGTGAGGCTATACATGGCTAGGTTTCGTTATATAACATTTGATATCCTTTTAAAATTCTTCGAAACTTAAATGATTGTAAATGATCACTTTTATATTGTAATTAAAATACTTCATAGTCGCGTTTTTAAACATGCTATGAGAATGTACTGATCTGTAGGGGTAATTGTAAATACAGTAGGTAGCTAGCTGTCCAAGAGAATTATAGTCTGAAGGAAGTTATTATCATAGGGTTACTTGTCCTTGAGGGGTACTTGTCCTACACTAATTTTCATCATCTTTGGGCTATATGTACACATCATGGCTACGTTATACTTCAAGCTACATCATGGTTAAGTTAAGGTCTTTCAAGTTTTTATGGAGTTAAACATTGTGATGTGGCTTATAGAAAGTCGTTTCTGCAGTGGATAACAATGAATGCTCCAAATCCTCTTAAATCAGTGTTTCCCATTGGGGGTCCATATGAACCTACGGCCCCCCTGCGGTTCACGCACGAACCCCTTATCGGTTCATGATGTCTAAAGCTTCTTTGAAGATATTTCATTTTTATCCCCTGGGTGATAAAAAAAGAATATTTTGAAGTTAGAAGAGGAAAAATCTAAGCTTTAATAGCATATGATAATCTTTTGCATCTATTTATTTAAATTTAGAAATTCTTTAACTATCGCATAGTTACCCCTAAAATTTTTGGTCGATCACAAAAACTTAGATTTTTTGTCGAAAACGGCGAGAACAGCATATGCTAACAACCATTAATGAAAATAATAATTTAGGGCGAGTCAAAATAGATTCAAGAGAGCTAAAGGGGCAAACGCGCTGTATGTGAATAATGGGCTGAGCTAGGATGTCACGTGACGTACTGTGACACGAGTATTTATATGTTTGGTGTATGTTGTTATTCTTCTGCAGTTCTGTATTAACTGAAAAGCAATAGCCTGGAAACCATCGACATGTACAATACTCATTGTGTACGGAATATACCAAGTTGACGCCATTTTAAGGGCAGGGATTCGTGTGTTTCAAGCGATTTCCATGGGGTCCGTAGAAAATTGAACTCTGGAAACCACTGCCTTAAATAGTTGCAATGTAGATCAGAAATTTTTGAAGCGCCATATAAGTACAGTCAGCGTGTACGAGTCTCTTAGATTAGCTTGGAACTGTTGAGGAAAGCTGTGACCATTAAAAGTAGCAGAATCCCCGCTCTTCCTACAGCAGAAGTGACGTTATCATATTTCTGTCCAGGCTGCCAAATAAGGTTGTTTCTTGTCTGGCTACTTGCGCAGCTCATTCAAGTACCTATAGTACCCCGAGACGCTTACAAAGTGTATCATGACAATCTCCTTATTCTACGTTACTGCGGTGGGGTGTTACATTTATATGCCGTACCATAAACGATATCCGGAGTCTTTGAACTGCCTCCGACAACTGGTAATATCTTTATACATATATCACCATTTATTCTGCTAAAATAAAAGTTTGCCACACTATGACTATCGGTAGAACAATCCACAAGTTCTCTGTTCTCATTAGTTTCATGACTATTTAATGCCTGATAATCGGTACTTCTGCTATACATTTTGACTGTAATCTGCCTTACCATACATATTGTATAGTTAGCCTCTGAAACTCCCCAGACCCCTCGGCAGCCGCTATTCTTATTAAACACGCAAAACCATATATGCTATCTTAATACACCTGCTGCCTTCAATCTGTGCGATTTCTTTGAGTCTAATAAATGCTTAGGAACTCTGTGAACCCCCGATATTTATACAATTATTTGCGTTACCAAAGAACCCCCCGAGTCCCCCCGACCCCTCGGCAGGCTCGCGACCTCCCCCACACCGCGCCGCTGTCACCCACACTCGCTCAAATGGCTCGTCTCGCTAAGCTTTTTGGCCAATTTCCCTTCCTTTTAATGGGACAAAAAGTCTGCGCTAAGTCGAGCTCCTCGCTTTTTTTTTTTTTTTTTTTTGGTACGTTCCGCTTCCTGTCCCGCGTTTTAGGCGCTTAGAATTTTTCATTTCTGCTTCCTTGGGCGCGAGTTATGCTGCTGCCACTGCTTCTTAGTAATGAACTTTTCTCTGTAATTTGCAAAAGAGATGCGGTTTGCGATCCAAAATTGAATATAATTTATTTATGAACTGAAGAAGGGCGGCATTTGTTTCTGGGATTTGTCTTTCGGATGTAGCTAGACGTCTACTGAAAACTTGTGTTACTACGTGACTGTCCGATATGTACTGCTACTCGTACTTGAATCTTTTTCTTCTACATATCCATCGGGTAATTACTGCTTCTGATGACTTTACTGGAAGCTACATATTTTTTCAAGTACATGTACTTTTACTGATAGCTACCTCTTCTTACTAGTTCTCCTCCTCTCTCTTGGTTTGCTTGCTGTTCAAGTGGGCGGTTATCCCTCAGTCTGAGCTCCTCGTTTTGCTTGGATTTTGTGTCCCTTTTTGCGTGCTCTCCCGAATTAAAAATCCAGGCAAAAAAGCAAAAAAAGAAAAGGAAAGCTAGCAGCTTACAGCACAATGCAGTCAGCAGCCTCTCGCTGAGGTGTGAAAGAGAAACCCTGTGACGATAATTACAGACGGTGTCAAGCAACTTCTTTCGTCGTTGAGGCAGCCCATCTAAGGATTTAAGCCTGATGGACTTAGTTGTTAAAGCAAATTAAGAGCCTTCAACGTTTTTGTTTTGCTGCATCAAGTTTTGGTTCAAACTCTGGCACAGTGCGACTGATGCATTTGAATAAACTTTTTCAGGCTTGAAGAGACAGAATTTTTTTTTTGTCAAGAGCGACAAGTTTTTCGGTTATCCTCAAACATCATCATCAGCAGTACATACGTGGTGGATATGAGACCCAGACTCAGTTGACCATCCTCATGGCAGCCAAAGTCCTTCAACTTCGAGAACTAACTAAATGTCTAAAAATCTGAGATTCTTGTGCGTTCTCTGCAGCGATTGCAATTACTTGAGGCGTTTTTCCCTAGTGGCTCCTCGATCAGCCGCCTTATTCGCTATAGAATTGAGTCGTAATGAATTTATTCTGCTTTCCAAGATTGACAAGTCACCCCAAAAGGAGTCAATTTCTGGACGGTGGAGTTCATTAAAAACAGCCGTAACTAGCCAGCGGATGGCGATTCTAGTAGCCGAGTGCCAGCGCTGCCATGAGAGGGGAAGACTAGTCTCCAGTGCTCTGCAGCTTCCCAAGGGGCAAATGCTGAGCAGGAAACACTGCCAAATTAGTTATAAAATATCGGTGTCATTACATCATTTACACAGCTTCTTTTGTAAGGAAGAAAACTTACGCACGAGTTTTCCACATTCTGGTCGTTATTCCAAGTCAATAGACACTGCAACGACGTTCTTTCCATCTAACTTATGAATGAAAAAGAAAAGAGATATCACTCGGGGCTAACCTGCTGAATTCGTAAACTCTCTGTTTGCTGCTTCCAAGTACACTATAGACTTTAGATATTCGCTTTGTGTTATAGCCGGTTCGCACACTAGTATTTTCCATGAGTTCTTTCAGCAGATTGGCCAGTGACGTGTTGAGTCTTTGTAAAAACGACTGTGTGTCGAGCAAAATTGCAAAATGCTTAGCCGTTAAGTTAGCTTAATTATGTTAGCCATTAATTTCAGTCAGCTTAATTACTAAAAAGTTAGCAGTTAAATCAGGCTAAATAAGCATCACTCGAGATGTTTCTGTCGTTACTTCAAATTTGTCGTGAATTAAAATTCGGTAAGCTGCTCATCATGTTACTGTTTAAATGAAAAACCAATGCTTTCGGATAAATTCTGTTGATAGAACACGTCGGAAAAATTGGCGTGTGAACAGGCCTTTACGATAATTGAAAAAATCACAACTAGGGTGCAGAATTGGTTTTATAAATATCTTTGCTCTGGAGTTACGAACTAAGCGATCATTACTCCCAAGTTCAGCGACACTCCAATGACATTCTCTTCATCTTCTCTGGAACTAAAAGAACAGTAAAGAAATATCCAAGGCCGGCCGGCGCAGACCAGAGGTGTCGTAATAGATACCGCTGGAGGGGGCAGTGGCTCCCCGCAGTCGGTGTCATTACCGATCTCAACTACCCCAACTCGGCGGCCCAGGCTGCAATTTTGCAACGTAAACACCTGAGAGAACTGCGTTGGTTTTGGCTCAACAATTGAGGGTTGCGGGGCATCGTAAAGCGAGTGCTCCTTACCATCTGTGGACAGTGAGTTATAGAGTGAGGGTCAAGTGGTGAATGTTGAGTGAGTGCTGGTTGTGACCTATTGTGTTGTATTTCCTAAACCATGATGGTCGAGGCGTTTCGTATCGTTAAAAGTCCAATAGCATCGTGTTACTGTAGGTAAAATTATAGTACTATACTTAAATATATAAAATTCTAGAACATGTTGCAGTTTCTCTGTTTTTACAGTAAAAGTTATGGAACCACATTGCTCGTAGCAATTCGTTCAGCTAATGTTTCTAAAAGTTGTATCTTTTGAACATGAGGGCAGTCGCGTCCACAGGGCGTCTCCGTAATCGCCGATAGGTCTTTGACACGTCTTCAATTTCTTGCTTTCTCTGACGGTCTACTCTTTCGCTTTATCGATTTGTTGTTCTCATGCGCGGTAATCTTCCTTGTTTGTGCATTCATTAACATAGCTGCTATTTGCTTGTCTCTTCTTTTTCTACTCCTGAAACTTATGAAAGGGAGTATGTGTAGAAGATTGGTTTAACTTAATTAATCATGCATAATGAGTAGGTGCTTTACTTCTTTTTTGATGATTCCTTTGTTATATTTTGTCGAAATTTCTCCAAGCTTTCAATTTTTGCTGCTATAATTCAGCAAGTATTAATATTTATTGAGCGATAGTAGCAATAACTAAGAGAGTGGAAAATCATTTGTACACGTGTGAATGAGGCAAAAGATGGACGAATAATATTGTCCATTGATATCCGGCAACTCTGACACAATGCGTTGCATTTTAACCTTGAAAACTGACTAAACTAATTTTTAAGACAAGAAATTGTGTCGGCGGGTTCGAATAATATGAAAAATGAACGAGTATAATTTTATCCATAGAAATGCTGAAGTTTTGTGACCATACAGGTATTCTTTGCTTTCAACATGTTATTGATGTTACCTCTTGGGACTTGAAAAATACAAATGGCGATGAAATGATTATCTATAGGTGTTCGACAACTATCAAACTACATATACCGGGTGTTCCTAACTTCTTTCCACAAAATGAAGCAATAGGTGTCTTACGATAAAATACCATATTTTACTCTATCGATGCATATCCGGAAATGTCTACTTTTAAAGGTACGTTAACTTGAAGTTAAACCTAGCCCAGAATCGGCAAATGTTATAGGGTAAATTTACAGAAATTGTTCAAAATTCTTACCATCCTGCAGCAACAATGCATGCGCGCAGGCGGCGACGTAGTGCAGTAGTCCACCGATTAAGTGAATCGCATTACTGAACTTTAGGTCAACGTACCTTTAAAAGTAGACATTTTCGGATATGCATTGATTGAGTAAAATATGGTTATTTTATTGTAAGGAACCTATAGTTTTATTTTGTGCAAAGAATTTAGGAACACCCGATATGTTCATAGGGAAACAAGTTATACTCTACATGTGATTTGCCAATACTATCGAGTCTATACCAATGGCACAAAAATAAACAGGGACGGGGTAAAAGTGAATATTATCAAATTTTTTCTCTGATCGAAAAATATGGTACAATAAAATACGTCAGCTTGCGGACTCCATGGATAAAAAAAATGTATTGAGTTTTTACCTCTTTGGATGCCAAGCAAGCGGAAAGACTTAGAGCGCTTTGAGGCTATCCAGCGATCGTTTACCGCCGAAATCCGGAGCATGCAAGATTTTAACTAGCTATCAAATTCAAATAAACTCCATTCAGAGGAGATTCGAGCGCTTTGCGATCATCTATGTTTGGAAAATTCTAGAAGGAATTACTGTCAACGTCAATCTTTTCGTGCCCACTTTACTTTCTTCCTCTTTCGTACTTCTACTGATGATACTTTATTCTGTTCTTCCTCTTCTATCCTGACTTGCTGTGCCCATGCGCGTTGAGCCTGTGTGGGAACACCCTCGTTCATTGATTCCACGTTTATCTTGGCATACTATACGTCCCTGCCTTTTTCCTTTCTTAGAACAGCTTAGTACTGATATAGTAAGTTTTAAACTGTCCTATATAACTACAAGTAGTATTCAAGAAAGTTCGTCGAGTTTTTATAGCGAATTATCTATCAGAAAAAACGCAAGAACTGTCCAGCTTACCTGATGTTTGTTTAGTGTTCAGCTGTGTCTCTTCCGCTAAATTTCCGAGAACTTCCCTTTCATTTCTGCTTCCCTTCTCTCCCCTTCCTTTCCTAACCTCTACCGCTCTCCTGTCCAATCTCTTTCTTTTTCCTCTTCCCTCTCCTTTCGTGTTTATCTCTGACCCCACTTGACGGTAGGTTTCGCTTGTGTAATAATTCCAGGTATTTCTGGTCCCAATAAGGACAAAATAGAAATTAAATTGATCAAAACCACAACTGTGTTTGCAACGTCTTTCTGAAGTACGCTGATGTTTATAAGCTTAATTGGCTCATCAAAGAATTGTTTTATATTAGTCCAGTTCTCCTTAACTCACCAATCTCCTTCTCTTTTTCCTACTCTGTCTAACCTCTAACCTCGACACATGAGAACGTTTCTCCCTATATTTTCCATTACGCTGTTGTGTATGTAGTTTCGGCTTGTCTAATATTATTGTATTTAAAAACTGTTTAAACTCAGAGCCGCGGCTGCTATTCCGCTACTAAGGCCACTTGTTCAGTTTCGAATCTCTCTGTGAATTTCTAATGAGTTTCAATTCGCAATTGTACCTATTTCGAATCGATGTGTCTTAACATATTCAGCCATTGTCACCCGCACAAAAACATGTATTCCAAGAATGTGAAGCGCTTCCGTATTTCGACTCGTACGCAGAAGGCCTAACTTAGCCGTGTATGCCAGGCACCGTAGCACTGGTGGACCTCGCAGATGTTTTACCAACTAAGGTTTTGCCCTTGTCTTTTATGATGTAGCTAGACGTAAAAGCAGCATAAAAACCAAGAGACTATAGCAATCTCTTTCTTCGGCAGTACTTTTCTTATCGTTTTCTTCTACATTTATACGCCTTCGCTAACCTTTATTTCTCATCGTCTGATGATATTATTTAGGCTTTCATATTTTTAACATGTTCATTTTTCAATCGGTGAATTTAATGAAGTCAATTCAACATCGGGACTCGTGACTCCTTTGTACTTTATATGTGCTATAGCTATCCCAAAAAATAATACAACAAACTCCGCCCATTTTCCAATAGTTGATTCATTTCGCCGAAAGCACTTTTTCTGTCAGCTCACGGAATTTCTTTAAACATTGCGCTTTCACTTGGATTGTGTATGAAGCTGTTCAGGACAGCTCGCTGCACGTAGTCCGGATACGAATTTTCCCATATTCGGATTGTTATGCGACCTCAGCAACGTGAATAATTCAAGATATTATTGAGCTTCCTCCTAGAGAGAAGCAGAACTTCTGGAATGTTAATTTTTCTTGCCCCTAGCTAATACTGAAAAGCGTAACCGACAGACGCAGGGATGGACGGACGTACGGATGAAGCCTCAAGTAGAAATATAATAGAGATATTGACTAGTTTTTGTCTCAGTTTCTACAACGAAGGCGATCTCACGAAAGAAGACGGAAGGAACGTACAGTGTGTCGATAGAATGTGGAATTCATGCACGAGGGTGTTCTCACACAGAATAAACTTCTCATGGGAACAGCAAGTCTGGGAGCTGAGTAAGAAAAGAAGAAAGTAACATCAGTAGGAATACAACAACGGAAGGAAGCAAAGTGAGCACGAAAGAAAATCCTCTCGAAGCCCTAGCTAAAGCTAACTTATTAAATCTTAACATACTAACTCGAGGCATATCACTAGTTTATTTTTTGCTTTCGACTGAATTTTTCGTGATATCATGCGTCTCACGGTGAAAACGATTGGTAATTTTACTTTGGGCTTCAATCTGGAAATTGAGGGCGATGAATCCGATGGCGATCATGACTAATTATGTTTAGTCACGGTATAGTTGTACTGTAATTTATAATTAGAAAGTAGATCTAACTTGACACGTGTAATGTGTAAGAAAGTGCGTATTTTATCCACATGTTAACTACTGGCTACAGTACCTCAATCATGCATCATGATTCCTAAGCTTCATTATAGCGAAATCACAACGTTGTTCAACATAAAAAACTCGTTGAACAGAATCATAAACGTAAACAAAATGGCGTACTTTCCCTTCATTCTGAATCCCTAGCGTACGGTAAGAATGAAATATGGGCACGTGAACTCAGATTGAACTCTTTGCAATTACCACATGGGTTTTGTTCGCCGAAGGGGCCGAGATACCTCCGTCTGTCCTCTCAGTTTGCCCAGAGAACCTAGCGGTACTGCGCCATTAACATGACCGCGATGATGCGACGGATTTGCTGTTGACCGTTACGCATTCGATCTGCTTACACTCTGTGCATGGATATTGATTATTGTGGTGTTTAGTAGATTTGTATTAAGGTTCAGGTGACCGTACTGCAATGATTTTTTGTCACGGTAATGATCTGCTTACACTCTGTGCATGGATATTGATTATTGTGGTGTTTAGTAGATTTGTATTGAGGTTCAGGTGACCGTACTGCAATGATTTGTATCGTTACGGTAATGATCTGCTTACACTTCTAGTATTGGTTTTATCTTACCGAGTTCGACTATTTGTTTCATGACCGCTACTTCTGTGATCTGCCTGCAGTCTATAGACATCGTTATTCTGTACTTTGTATTTTAAGTTTGTATATATTAAAATATTAAATAATTGTTGGGAAAGGAAGCCGATCAGTTTAATCAAATTTAGAAATTGCATTGAGAACACCTGCTCTTCGCATAAGTGCGTGTGTATGAAATCTCATTTCTGCCGCCTATGCACTGCAGGTCTCCATAATTATTGCCCGGCTTTTGCACTTGGTTGTATTTGCTTTTGTTGTGCTTTTATTATGGTTGAAGAGAAAGATTGTCTTTTCTATTTGTATATGCATCGTCATCACTTAATAAGGCTTGATGAGGGTCGTTTGTTCTTATTCTTGATAAGATTTACCACGATGTTCTCCATTTCAGCTTACAAAAAAACAGTTTTACGCTTTCTTATTCTACGTAACTATTAAATTTTCTTTAAAGTTACGTCACGCACTTCTTTTTTTACTGACTTAGTTCATTTAAACAAAACGAAAGTTATTTTTACCTCTGCTAAGGAGGTTAAGTTTTTGTCGAGTTTGTCTGTCTCTTTGTCTGTCAGCAAGATTACTCAGAAAGTTATTGATAGATATTTACGAAATTTGCAATGATTGTTTGACATGCTGAGAGTAACAGATGATTAACTTTTGGTGAAGATTCGTTTAACCGTTTCTTTGTTAGCCTCTTTTATATTACCATAACTTAAGAAATTGTGGACGGATTTTTATGAAACTTATATTAGTTGTCAGGTAGCCTATATCATGAAAAGTGGATGACCGCATTTTTGTAATGATCTGTTTTTTCGTTCGTGTCTTTATCTCTGTGTTTGATTTTATGTTAGTTAGCAAAGTGACTTGAAAATTATGAACAGATCTTCATAAAATTGACAGGAATGGTTAGTGATGTGAAAGACATAAATGACCAAATTTTGTTGATGATCGGTTTGGCTGTTTGTCAGAATGTTTGTCAGCAGCATATACTCGAAAAGTTATGAACTCTTCTTCAAAAAAACTTGCATAAGCTGTTATTACTTTCAGTGGGCACAAATGAAGAGAATTTTGTGCTGATAAAAGGAAATGATAATTTCAGAAACTAATTTGAATTTTTCGTTAACGTTGCCTTGCTTGGCGGAGGTATGCGCTCTCAGCGTGCTCCAGTGTACATGGAACTCTCGACTTTTACGATAGATGGGGACCGGATGAAATCGTTATACTCGGACGTTCGTAAAAGTCGAGTTATTGTCACATTTCAGTGTTGCCAAGTGAATTCTGGGTTTCCTGCTAGACTCTTGAAGAAAAAAATGCTAAAAATGCTAATTCTCTTCATGCAGCAGAAAATTATAATAGAGCAATATTTTACAAGAAAAATTCCTTTTTAAATTACGTTTCGAAGAAATTTGATAATAACGCAAGGAATTATGCAGCGCATTTAAATCTCTAGAGCTGTTTAAGGGTAATATAAATTCTGTGTTTTTATTTGTTGGTAACAACTTTCCAGCACTTTCCAAAATTTTTACAGCGCTAATTTTCTTCTAAAAAAATATTTTGCCAGCACATGACAAAACACTGATGGAAGCATTTTGCTGGTTTCAATTTTTGCATTAATTAAACTTCTGAGTGATTGTTTTAATGCTACACTTCCATCATATTACTGGCAAATCATACGGTAATGGCTGTGTTACCTGCAAAATTCTTCAAAGCGTTTATGTTACCGCTTTTTTGATAAAAAAAACTACAAGGGCAATTAACTGCGCTACTTAATTTCATCTTTTAAGCAATATCACATTCTAGAGATTTGCGATTATCAGAATATTTTGGACTGAAACAAGGTTGGGGTTTTTGAAAACGCTGATGGCTTTTGGCATGTGATTATAAAACAAATTTTCAGTCATTATAAAGAATTTACTACTTGCGTAATTTTTTATTGTTCAGTTTTGTGGAATGTTGGTATAGTCTCACTTGCCACTGTATAGGCTATCACAGCTCCCTACAGTTTCCTCAACTTTTTATCTCGGCTGTCGTTTTTGGTAAAGAAATTCTGCAGTACTAACTTCATCGTACAATCAGGAGAAAGAATCCGTTTACTACATAAACACAATACACTGTATATAGATATGTTAGCACTCCATTACTTTAGCATGATCGCACTCATGGCTACATTAGATAAGTTCAGTTCAAGCTTCCAACGGACGTTAATTACAGGATTTGTGATTTTTAGTAGAAAATGGGATAAATTGGCTTGAAATTTCTACATTATTGCACTAACAACCAAGAAATAATAAAATGCAAATATTGGCTAAATATTCTATTGTGATGCTGTTTTTCCTGCTAGATGCTGAAACCGAATTTATAATGCTAAATTTCCAAAAATAATGCTAAATATAGCATTAAAATGCTAAATTGGCAAAACTGGGTCACAATCGTGTGCAAAGAAAATGTATTTCAAGCATGGACTATGTTAAGTTAGCCGGAAGAACTTTTTCGTTATTCTAGAACAGTGTAAAGGAAATATATACAAAAGCAATTGACATCATGTTTAATAATTACTCAAGAAGTTGGTGTTATCCAATAAACAATGCTAAATAATTCATTTCTCCAACGAAAGCATTTAGAATACTGGACGGAAAGACGAATCGTAATATTCGAGAGTAGGGAACACTTTTCGTAAAATCTGAGATAGGTTCACAAAATTATGTTCATAAAAGTAGAGTCGTAAAAGTCGAGGCACTTAAAAGTCAGAGTTATATGTACCTACTAGGTATTGTTTAGCTTCTTTGATATTATCAGTCAATAGACGTTGCTTAAGCTATAGCGTTTGAATCGAGTCTCACTGGTTTTAGAGAGAAAAATCCCTGTTAAGGCGGTGCATTTGTTAATTCAATTATGACGATAATAATTGTATCCTAAAATAGTGTCAGAACCGAAGCAGTGAAGCTTTGACTAGTATAGCGAGCTATGCCTTGGGAAGGGAGGTTTCGTCAGATGTGTACCGTGGTTGACTTGGGCATCCCTTGCCGCCATCTATACAGTGCCTGTGGTGTTTGGAGGCGTGTGTAGGTTGCACCCTTAGATCTGTTAAGATACATGTAGTTGTATATTTTTAACGCTCAATAAACTACGCAACACTTGATTGGATCGTAGTAATTTACCATGTGTATGCAGTGCATCCAGTTGGTGAAATAGAGTTAGACAAGCACTAAAGTTCATGACGCCCACGAAAAAATTATACTTTTTTAATGTCACTTCCGTTTATACCGGATAGTACATAGCGTGTTACCGTGACATATCTTCCGCCCATGTTGTGAAATTGTCCAGCATCAGTAACTACTGTGTCGTTTCGTGTCTCTTTTAAGTATCTACTTCGTACCACCTCATTTTAGCCAGGCTCTGCTACTTCGGTAGAAAATCCTCAGGGGTATATTCTGGTGGGCCCTTTTTCTGTTAGTACTGTATACATATATATATATATATGGCCATCGCTCCCCCAGGAACCTCTGTGCCGAGTGGCTTTTCCGCAGATGTTGTAGCTGGCCTCAGTTCCAAATGAGAAGGTTAGTTTGTAGGGTTAGGTAGGTTCTCCAAATCTTCCCCTTTTGCTCCGCGAGGTGGCCGCCACCGATTGGTGGCAATCTAGGGGCAACCATGGGACTCCTACTTGCTCCATTGTGGGGCCCATGGAAAGGAACAATCGAGTGGTCTGTTTTCTTATCTTTCATTTTCCGTCTCTTGCAGATGCTTTGCGTCTTATTTTCCCACCAGAAGTAGCTCACTGAGCCGGCTGAACACTTTCCGACAGAAATGCCAAAATATCATAATAAAGTGAATCTCGCTACTTGGGTCACGTCGCATGGCATGAGTGCAGTGGCAAAACCAGCAATATAATAACACCTCAATGCAAAGGCCTAGTCTCCCCTGAGAATACTAGGAAACAAAGAACCCTTATAGCAAAATAGCACAGCCTGGACAAGCTAAGGTTAGCTTTCAGTATCAGCAACTGTTGATCCCGTTATATCATAGCGTGCATCTTTGAAATGAATTTTTTCACCAGTCTCATGTTTGTGCGAACACCAGCGACTGCCTTCCAGCGTGTCAGATATAATTGAACAAAACTCCATTAACTTTCTCTGCCATCGGGCAGCAATGAATTTTGCTAACGGGCCTGAAAGCCAATGAGTGACTGATATGAGCTGTTGACTTGGTTTGTCTCAACATTGGAAATCTCTGAAACTTGTCGCCTTTAGTCAAAGGAAATAGGGTGGTGACAACACAGCTCGATGGATTCCTTACAGATTATAGTTAGTTTCCCCTTCTTGCAGGATGTCGAGTTAATCAGGTAGGAGAACCCGGACTTAATATAGGTTGTCTTAGCCAGATCATAATACGACGGATAGAAAACGAACACAACTTCGACAAAGACGACCACAAACGAAAAAAAAAAAAAACAAGAAAACTGACTAAAAACGAACAAAATAAAGAAAAGAAGCAAACACTAATAAATGCTGGTTATTTTATCGAAAATTCGATGAAAATAAACAAGCTATCAAAAATTACACAAAAATAAAGGCAATCATGTTCATCAAGTTCCCTGGCCCATTCATTAGCTTTAGTTAAAGGCTACCTTTGGTCTACCTATTTCTTTCCAAGACCGCTTTGCTTTCTTTCATTTTTCCACCACTACTGGTAGTATCCATTCTCTTTTTCCTGATATTACCTGACTTGCTGTTCTCTTGTGCAGTTGTCTTCTTTGCAACGGTCTCCAGTTTGGGCATGGCATTTTAGATGCCTCTTTTCTTTTCTTGAGACACTTTTGTCTTGTGAAGCTTTAACCAACGTATTTAATATTATCAATTGTATAAGTACAATAACTAGTCTGGGCTCTGTAACTACTACTAAGCATTAGCTGTGTTTTATTACCAAGCGCTGCTCTCACGAGTGGTGGTCAGTATCTTATCTCGAGCTGCGATAGTTGGCATTATTGCTCCTACCCCGGAAGCGTACAATTCCAAAAGAAAAGAAATCGATAAAAAAGTGAGTCTAACACGTGTTAGAGTATTACTGGGAAATTTGTTTAATAACAATGACGCAAAATTATGTTGAGAAAGCAGCATTTGCTTAGAAAACAGCGTGCTAGAAATTACCCTGCAAGTTGAGAGTCTTTTATGGTTTGGTTCATGCATACTAGGCGACAATGACATATGTTGGTGCCTCATGCAAATCTGACTTAGCAGTGATGACTAGAGAGGAGACAAACTGGCCTATGAAAAAATTGAAAAAGACTATCTAATTGTATACATGTATGCTAGGCACTCATTACTTTAACCCATTCTACTATTTGAATGCCTAGAGTATTGTTCCCTTGTCGATCTGAGCTTTGGCTGCTGCTCAGTCACCCCATTGGTCAGTTCGGCTGATTTGTCGACTCAGCCAGTCGGCTGTGCGCCCACAGTAATTTCGCAAAGTTGTCCTTTTGCCGCGGCGTTATCCATTGCTGTATGTTTTACAAGGCATCCACCAATGAGAGACACTTGTTGCATTTTCTTTTGCTCGTTTAGTCTTTGGGAGAAATACACGAGCTCCGGCCGAGGCCTATCCCTTACACTGCAGATGTTGGGTGCCAAATTCGTAAGTTTATTCGGTGTTTTACACCTCGATCTGTGTTACTATAGAAATATATGCCGGGATCCGTGTTCGGCTGGGTGAATCTGCCAGCGGTAAGTCTGTCGTGCATGACTTTTTGAGGGATTTTTTGTTAGCAGCGTTTGGGAAATTCGAAGGTAGCGTAATGCTTTGTTTAGATTTTGTTATTAGCCTCTTGACGTCCCCAGGTGTAGTTCCAATAACAATAATAAAACTAAAACACCTCGTGACGTCAGACCATCACCCGCTGTAAGATGCTGAGGTAGGAGCTACAAATTCAACGCCGTCATTTTTGATGGCCAACTTACTCTAAATTTTGGCATTTTTCAGATCTCAGTCAACCCACCTGACTGCCTGAAAAAGATTGTGGTTATGGCTCAACTCCTTCTACTTCTTTTTGGGTGGACAAATATACAACCGTAAACGAAATCGGTATTACCACTTTCCGCTTTACTCGCTGGTGATAACCAGTATTTAGCTAGCAGTAATAAATACTATTAATAATGAAGGACATTTGAAAAACAGAGATGAGTGCATGACGAAATGAGAGCAAACTTCTAATATATGATAGTGCTAGTAAACTAATTTGAAGAATGATTTCCCAACAGTGTCCTAACAAACCAAATATATTAATCCGCAATAATTATAAAACTAGTCGAATAGAATGAGATTTGGCATGTATGTAAATTCACATTCTGCCCCGTCTTTTATCTAAAAAAACTTTTCACCAAAAGTTTAACTCTTCCTTGCCTAATGCACACAGTTGTGAACGCTCTGAATATCGCTATTCCTAACGAATAATTGCGTTTAATTGCGGCACGACAGAGCTAATGCATTGCATGGTTAGAAAGCATCCGTTGAGCTACGGGGGTCTAAGCACTGCAGTATATACTCGCCCCTCAGGGCTCTGCTGCCCGCCATACCTGACTCTCTTATATGGCAACAAAGCCATTAAATTACTCCTTTTGTGAATTTACCTCCTGCCTTGCAATGACATTACTTATGTCTCAAACACGCGTGGTCCAGTTGGGAGGTTCAACGTCTCAATTATTAGTATTTATAGCGTATTTATTTTTGTCTCTACTGCGTACACATAGCTAGAGAACTCGCGATGTAATTGTGATCCAGTGTTGCAGCCAAACCGTTGGTTGTGAGGATCAAAAACGCTTGTTCCTTGTATTAATATAGTTACTGCAAGGAGAATTCTCTACCCTACTGAATTATACCGTAGGTTGCCCGAGAAGCTAAAATCGTACAACAGCGTTTGAGTCGGCCAAAAATTGCTTTACTTGGGTTACTTAGATCAAAGAACTCAAGGGAAAACATTCGTATCATTAGGGCTATGAGACCTTTGTTATGTGTACTATCTTGAGTACGAAGAACCTTTTTTCCTTATCCTGCCAAACGTGTTTGTTTTTTAGGCTACCAGATGATATTGGCAGATAAGTGTTCAGTACCGTGCTGAGGTGTTCCAAAAAATATATATACTTTGGAGTCGATAAATTAAGCTACAAAATGCTCGCGTTATATAAACTCATGTTCACTATCCCGCACAATGATGCTCCAGCAGGGAGGAGTATGCAGTAGGGCAGATAGGTTCCGCTGGCAGCTGCTTATAATGTACTAGAAAAATAATGTTCAGCATAGCGCTCCGGTGCTCCTGTAAAGGTTTGCAGAGCTGTAGCTAAGGCGTTTGAATTATTGTGTTGACGGTGAAAAATGCCCGTCGTATGTCATGGGTGGCAGCGCTGGCATTGTGTTAGGCGTGATGAGTAAGTGCATGGTGATGGTGAGGAGCGGGGCCGCCGTGTGCTGAGGGAGCCACGCAGCAGCAGCAGCTGCTGAGCTGGAATCTCTGCCCCGTGTTGGAATGGAGCAGAAGATGATCGAGCGTTGTTTACTCCGGAAGATATTGGATAAATTTGAAAGGATGTGTTTTTAGTTTGTAATGTGTGTTATTTATATTTCAGGGGCATATGTGTTACAGCTGGAGGATAAGGGCAATATGAGAGAATTTGATAGAGGTAAAGGGCATGTTGACTGTTGGGTGTATTTGTGGGAAGAAATGTTGCAACTGTTGGAAAATAAGGAATGTTAAAAAGCGGTAGTGCGTATTAAGTGAAGTGCTCCTCACATGCTCTAGGGACAGTTGTGTAAACAATAAGGAAAGCCAACTGTATCGCGAACAGTATGGTATGGATCTCTGCCGTGTATGTGTCTGCGCACGGGCAATGTGTATGTCCTGGGCCAAGTGACTCTACGACTCGTGTTTTGGGAGGTCATACTGTCCATCAGATACAGCGTATTTGTCAGACATGCCTTAACAGCCACAGCAGGTTCTATAAACTTAAATAAATGTAGCTCGGTACCGTGATGAATTACGTGCTCTGCGTGCCAGGGAAGACGAATGATAGTGTAAGATAGGTACCTACATACCTACTACGGTATACCTTGTGAGTGATCTGCACTGCGTTTATTTTAGAGCTAACTCCGGGGATAGATGAATGGTTTTGTTAATTAGGTTATTGTCAAAATATATTTTCTATTTTTGTCGGCCGATTCGTTTCTCAAGTTAAAGCACCACTGGAAACGGTATATGAATTTGCTTCCGTTGATCAAAATATTTTTAAAGTTACTTGCTTCATCGCTATTAAAATTTTGGCAATCGCTGTGCACTGCTTAGCGTAGTTTCTAATGCTCCTTACTCCTAATTGTAGCTCGTTGAAGTGGAGCAATGAGTGAAAATGAGACTGAAGAGACGACATTATGGGACACTTCTTGTATGTCCGCCTTCCACGTACAGTGTCTGTTACAGTACCTGTCTGATTTTTGTCGCATAAGTTTTGCTATGCTACAGGCTGTTGGTTTGGTTGAGGAGTCTAATTCGTCGGTATTCTAGGAGGGAAATAACACGTATGTGTTATTATGTTCTATTTTTCTTTTCTCCCAATTGCCCATTCTACTAAGCGTTGATACAGTGTGGGAACACTCCCGTGCATGGGTGCCGCGTTTCTCTCGTCGTACTATGTGTTCCTCTCTCTTCCTTTTATGTGTCACAGTTACCGGACGCTAAGGAGCTTCAACTTTTCACCCAAACTGTGGGATGTTCGAGTGACGTGCTTGCTTGCTATTGTTACCGAGTTTACCTTTTTGCCTGGCAGGTGAATTCTTGCAATACTTGAGCTTGTGGTGTCAGCTTTTCTGATGCTCACTATCCATTTCGGAGGTACTGACGCCCAACGATAACTGTGTACAGAAGTGGGGGGGGGGGAAGTCAAGTTGTCAAAGAAGCCTTTCGCTTTTGACGTCAGAGGTCTTACTGTCTATGAACGACTGCAGCCGTGCACTTCTCTGAGCCCTAGTTGATAAATTGTTAGTAGGAAGTACCAGTGCATGTGCATCTCAGGGGAGGGGGAGTTGAGAACGAGATCTTCTAGCGAGGTAGCTCCGCCCCCGCTAGATATGCAGTTAACCTATTTAATCCTGCACTACTACGCAAAACGGACGTTTTACTTGGTACGAATAGGGTTGCTATAGATAAATAAATTAAATCAAATTGGTTTTTCTACGCAGGCAACTGGCAGCGGAAGCGGCCGGTGTGGGTGATGCTGATGGTGAACAGCCTGACCGAGAGCGACATCAGAGGCCGGGGGGTGCCCGTGTTGGACCTTTTCCTCGCGCAGGAGGCGGCCAAGATGACCAAGTCCACCGGGGCTGTGGAGAAGGTGCAGGAGCAGTGCATGCCTCTCAACGGCCTCAACTTCTCGCAGGTGCGTCGTGGCTTTCAAAATTCGCTCTTCTCTCCTAGTTCGAAAATTACAGGAAAACATCCGATTCTAGTCAGAGAGGTGTAGGCCAGCAGCTGACTCAATCAGAAAACTATAGACAAACGGCCGACCCCAATCAGAAAACTTTGGGCAAACAAGTGATTCTCATTTGAAAGCTCTAGGCAAAGAGCCGCTAGTATCCGATGCTGATCGCTGTAGACCAGGGATTGGCAAACTTTTTTACTCAGGGGCCACACGGACTTTCAATAACTGACTCATGGGCCGGA
>LQNS02278140.1:3520193-3538912 GCA_001587735.2 Parhyale hawaiensis | reverse complement strand
CATTAAGGACGCGTTCGAGTGGGTGGTCAAAGTTAATTAAAGTGTAGCCCACACGATTTACCTTGTCCGAAATTTCAGACAGGTGGGCAGGCTTCAATCTGTTGCTTCGAGTTTCAGACGATGACCTATGAGACTTCCAAGAACTCAATCCTCGTCCGAAAAATTGTGAGTTTTCAGTCGTTTCAACACCAGCGGGTTGCTGCTAACACCTTCCATGTATGTAACTCAAAGTGACGAGGCCAAAATTCCTGTCTGCAGTTCCGGACAAGTTATGTCGAGTGAACTTGGCTTGGATTAAGTTTGACGACCCACTCGAACGTGCCTAACTCAAAATGTGCTTCGTCCCTGTTAACGCATTCCCAGCATCCCTATGAGGACATGTAGTTTTGAGGGCGCCTTATTTATTTCAAGTACATATGCTTGAACTTTATTGAATCAGCTGTAAGGCTCAGTTGTGAAGAGTGGTGAGCGTAGTCTGCCACCTGACGATGCTATCGTATTGAAATTCCAAACGTGAAGAGTGCAAATGTGGATCACATTAGAGAAATGGTCGAGATTGATCCCTCTTCACGCGACGTTAGAGACAATGTAGATATATCATCCTATTTCATAGCTATGACATTGGAGAAAATGTTAATACATAATCGAACTCCAAAAGATGAAAAAAATGTATGTTGGAAAGCATACACACTCTTACCGTTACGCAACAAAAGTGGGTAGAAACAAAGAATCACTGCACACAAGGCAGGTCTGGATGCAAGACTATGCAGGGGCGGATCCACCAGCTGTGATGAATTCGCGCGCGCTATCAGAAAGCAGGCACATTAAAATGTGATGAATGAGGCAAGTCATTTCCCTGGCACACTCGAATGGCTTCCGTGTCGCGATTTAGAGAAATGATAAGCTGTGCAAGGAAGGGAGGTGCGCAGCGGCGTAGCACCCGAGACAGACTCAATTTAAGTCTCTTTGTGACAACATAAAGCTGCATTTCGTTTAAATATTTATGGAAATGTTCATTTGTAACTGCCCCATCACTCGCCTGCCTTCGGTATAGCCACTAGTAGAGTACAGGTTTTTATACAAATTGCATTTTTCTTACATCGAATTATAGGCGTATGCGCTCTGAAAAGCTGCAACGGTATCAGGTTCACCTGTACGGAGGAAACCTTACGTGTACGGTATGGAACTAACGTGTACGTCTAGCTCGCTAGTGCAGAACTCATCACTGTGGTGACGTCGATGGCTTACCTGTGTGGTGTCCTGGGAGAATATGACCGCGTCCAGGTCGCCACAGTTATAGTGTCGTATGAGGTCGTCTGTGGTGTAGGCGGGACCGTTCTCGCCCCGCTGGTACTGCTCCTGCAGCGTCAGGGTGTGGTTCAGGGCGAAAACAACCTGCACAGCCAACAAGGGGCGAGTTGTGAGTTAACCCTTTCTTGCATGAATTACCTTGCTTCTCTGGAAGGAACAGCATTATCTGAAGATCTGACGCGTAACATGCATGTTATGGTATAAGAAGAAGGGGCACCATTTGCCGCACAGAAACAGGACACAAGGTCTAGTTGTGTGGAACTATTGCTCCCGAAACTAAAATGGCAAAGGGTAGCTAAAAGAAATTGTTTCAGGTTCAGGATTTGCGATAAATTTATAGAAGAAACAAACATGATTATTATTATATTCAAAAGTTTAAGTATCCGTTTCTAAAACAAACGTGACGTCACAGAGGAAGAAAGAAGGGACATACAGTACGACGATAGACACGTGCATGAACCCAAGCGCGAGGGTATTCTCACACAGAATCAACGTGCATGAGAACAGCAAGTCGGGAAAGAAGAGGAAGACCAGATAGAAGAAAGATCAGTAGGAGTATGAGTTTGGAGGGAAGAAAAGTGGGCACGAAAGACAGACGTCCGGAACACCTAGCTAATGACTAATGTGAAGAAAGAAAAAAAAATTAATAATGGATGAATGAGGATAATATTATGATATACCAATTTTTTGGGCTGCATAGCTCGAGTAACAAGAACATACACTCTAATTAAAGGAAAGAAATACACGGCTTCCAACAAACTGCACTTACTATCTATGAGATCAGCAGATCACAAATATGGAGCACCTTACTTACTGTTCGTTGAAATACTGTCTACACAATAACCCCCGCCAAGGGATTACGTTTTCGTCGAGTTTGTCTGTCACAAGATAATTCAAAGAGTTCTGGACGGATATTTACGAAATTTGCAGAGATTGTTAGGCGTGTGAAGAGTATCAGAAGATTAACTTTTCGTGAAGATTCGTTCAACCATTTGTCTGTCCCATGGCCTTTTTTCTTAGTACCATAACTCGAAAAGTTATGGATGAATTTGGATGAAATTTGCATGACCCAATGGAAAATTTATAGGCATTTATCCGATGTTATTCGATACCGCTCACTTTTAACTCGTAGGCTGCCGATAAATTTCCGATTGGGGAGTTGTCACGAGAAGTAACTAAATGGCCAAATCTTTGTGATGACCTTTTGTTCGTTTGTCTCTGTGTTTGATTTATCGTTTGTTAGCAAAACAACTCCAGATGTTATGAACGGATCTTTATTAAATTTCAGGAAGTGTTAGAAATGTTAACGATATAAATGGTGAAATTTTGGCGATGATCGGCTGGTCTGTTGGTGTGTTTGACGAATGTTTGTTAACATTGTTTTTCAGTAACATAAGTCGAAAAGTTACCAACGGATCTTCGAGTAAATTACAGAAGCTGTTATTACTGGCAAAAGGCATAAATGATCAGATTTTGGTGCTGATAAAAAGGAAATCATAGTTTCAGAACCAATTTGAAGTTTTTTGAAGATCCCTAACTTGGCAGAGGCATGCGCTTTCGAGTGCTCTACTTATTCACATCATTCACATGATCATGAAAGGTGAAAACAACATCGGCCAGCTTCGCATTTACGTGCTGGAGCGGACGAAGATGAGCACGTCATGAACGCCCTCTAAAAAATAGCCCCCGCGGAAGTCCACAGCTTGTAACACAGAAGTACAACGTCAGACGACAAGACTTGGACAAGCATAGCGCACGCAACCGCGAACAGACGCTGCCCTCGAGAGTGGGAGTGTGGACACACGCCACACTGTCGACTATATAGCACCGCTTTTGCTTGGCTACATAGTGGGCAATGATGAAGATTTTTAATTAATTTTTCTAATAGAACTATGAAAAAAGAAGTTGATACAATCTTGATGAAAGTTGTAACTATTACATCTATTGTCTATTAAACCTAAAATCAAATATTTTTTTTCGAAATCTAGCCAATTTAGCAGGAATAACTGAAAACACTAGGCAACTGCTGGATAGCTATACTCTTGTTTATAGCTGCGGGGTTAGATATAATGCTAAATCTTTACTGCGATAACATCTGTGCAACCAACTAATTAACGTACAGTATTCAGTTTTACATCAACAGTAGCGGTGTCTTACCAGAAATAATGCTTTACAATATGCCTTACTGAGCTAATGACTAGGGTAGATATTAGGAATTGTTATCCATAAAGGCCTGACCAACACCAAGCACTAACCCTGCATAAGGTAAGCCGTAATTGCTCTAAAGAATAGCAGCATGAAGAGCGCGTTTGACTGGCCGGCTAAATGAAGATTTCGAAGCTTGCCTCACCCGGTACATCAGACAGGAGCGTTGGCTTCACCACTCTGGATATTCTTGCAGGTGTTAGTAGCATTATTATTATATATTTTGCTTAACCTCCGTAGCCGCAACTCAGGCGTTTCAACAGAGAAACTACTTGTGCAGTATTCAAATACCGCATATTGGGAAGGCGTGGTGGCCACGTGCGCTACTACGGGCAAGGAAACAAGGCGCAAAGTATCGTAGGAGACACTCAAGTGGTCGGCCCCTTTTGTGTCCTTCCACACGAGACAGACTAGAGATGTCCCGCGTACCAGGTCGGCCATCTCGATCGACAACACGGAACAAAAGAGGAAAGTAGAAAACCTACCTAACTTTTACAAAACTAACCTCGTCAGCAGGAACAGCGGCAAGCTGCAACATCTCCTGCGGATAAGGCACTCGGGAACCTTGGGTGCGAGATGCCCAAATATATTGTGGCAGTGATGAGGTGTTATAGTAGCAGCCCGCTTACATCTGAAGCAGCAGAAAATTCATTTTTTTTTGCAGCAAAATCAAGTTTTTCGTTGTCTCAGGGGCAAGAGGTCAAGTGTCGAAGTCGGAAACTCGCTTTTACAGACCGAAGCCAGCGCACCTGTCCGAAGTTCCGAACAAGTCAAGCCTCGAAGTTTCAATTTCGCTCGCCAATCGAACGCGTTCTAACACCGTCTAGATTAAGGGCAGTGTGTTATCGGTTAACTCTGTGTCGGTGTTGGAAAATGTCCTAGGCATTTCATACCGAGCTAGTCCTACAAGGAACCAAATTCTGGTTTAACGCTTCAGGCTTGAGTCTCTTTAACCACTACAAGGCTATATCAAGCGAAGAAAATAAACGAAGTTCATATCTCTAGAATACACTAGGGTCATTGCGGACACTCACAACCCGCAACACAACACAACTTCTCACAATAACGAATAACACAACCCCTGAGCACAAGATAAGCAGCCCGCGGACAGATACGTACTCACATCGTTGGCAATACAGCTCTAGCTTTAACATCGCTACAATAAGCGATAATAAAAGCACGCTTGAGAGAATTTGTGTCTGTGCAGAGAAGGCTAGAAAGAACAAAACTACTCCCAATGGCCTTGATATCTCAAGTTCACTCCCTAGTCAGGTAGGTCAGTCTTTGGTGCTGGTGAATGCAGCGCCAGCGTTTCTGACATTCAAAATCAACTTCGAGAGCATTCGTCTAACTAATGGCGACGGTCGAGAGGAGAGAGGAACTGTCGTTGCCAATATGATCCTCCGTCATTTAATGCCGTAGCTCAGTTAATCTGTGGTTGACTGAAGTTGGTCATTCCACTGGAGCCTAGAACGCATTTATCTGCAACACGAACTAATGCATTTGAATATTCCAGTCTGGAGGGGTGTCGGTCTAGATGACTTTACCTTTACCTCATCGTGAAGAATCTCACAGAAAAAGGACTTCCACAGACAAACGCGATAACATATCAACGTCAATTGCATAACAAAGAAATATCAAATCTTTGGTTTAATTTTAGTGGTAACTTTTTATGCCATTGAAAAAAAATCCTGCGTTTTTACAGCCTTTCCTTTTTAGTTTTAACCCATTTGAACCAAGGGTCAAGACTCAGCATTCCAATGCAATTAGTAATCATGTAGTTGCTTCAACATTTTGAGACGCTGCTCCCAATATAGGAATCTATAAGACACTTTGTTAACTATACGTAAATACGTCGTCCAGTATTTTTTTTTTTTTTTCATAAGAAATCCTATAGCTCGCATTATGTCTTTAAGTGTTTTGTTCCTATGCGAATTAGGCCCTTCAACTACTCATGCAAATATTCCTTATATTCTAATACAAGACATGTCATAACCTCAGCACAGTATCCATAATTAACACTGAACGAGGTTCTTTTCATCTCACTAGCTTTCTTTCTGTTTCTTTCAAGCCTTTATCTATGAATACGCACGGCGAGAAGATATTCTGCTAACTACATACAGCACAGAGACGGGAGACTTTCGTTCGTGCTATTATCAAACAAAACTTACGTCAGAAAAGAAATATGCAATCGACGGCATAAAGTTCAATCGAAAACAAAACCACCGCATTACCACATATCAACTGAGCTTAGAATTGAAATATGAAAAAAAAAGAAACTGCACAGAGACCTCACCAGACCATACACGATAACTGATTCGAGGTGCACTTGCAGCCGACGATCGAAAGCGTCGGGGCAAAGAGGTCTCTGAGCAGTATTCTATAAGTCACGTAAACTTTACATACGATTAAAGTAGTCAAGGGCCTCCTGCCCGCATTTCGTTAATGCTCACTCGTCTTGTCCAGCGGTCTAATAGTCACGAGGTCTACTCTCATTTTCCTCCCGTGGAGCATGAAGCGGTGGGCAGATTGAGCGAGACAAAGCCGACCATTGGATGAACTACAGCTTGGGTATATTAAGAGAGAGACCACGTGGATGAACTGTGTTCTGGCTTGGTGAGGGGGTGAGAGAGACAAAAGTCGACCAATTGACAACAGTAGAACGGTTGCATTTAAGGATAGCTGCATTTGGGGACACCATTTTCTGGTTACGAAGGGTTGGGCTGATGATAAAACTCGATCATCTAGACAGTGCTGAGTAAGCTTGGGGACGTTAGAAAGACCAGAAGTCGGCCCAATAAGCAACCATAGTGTGGTTACATGCAGGATCGATTATTAAATAACAACAGAATGGTTATCCTTAAAGCTGACCACAGAACGGCCACGGAATGGTTGCATAGGCATATTTTATATTGATCACAAGGCGGTCGAGTGCGGTGGAGCTCAGAGACAAACGTCGACACAACAGAATGGTTGTCTGACTGCATTGTGACCGAAGTTGGTATTGAGCTTCTCACTGCGTACGTACCACTGACTGAACCATGGCATAACTAATGATAAGTATTTACACCTTGGACTGAACAACCAAAAGAGAGAGAGAGCACACGCACCCGAAACGTCGCGACTATTTTAGACCCCTCGGTTGCAGACACACAGTCAGCCACCGATTGGATCTAGAAACTAGAGACGATAAAAAATAACCGATTCAGACTCCACAAAAGTGCACTGGAAAGGGTTTTAGATTTTAAGAAATTTTTTTAAGAAACTTTCAGGATTCAAGAAGTAAGAAAGTCATTGCAAATGTATGAAAGATAATTTCTTCAGCTTGATGGATGCGTATATTTTGGAACATAGTTAATTACTGGCCCGACTTGACAATTTTACCAAATTAAGGAAATTACAGAGTCGAAGGTGTAGGGATCCTAGGTGCCGGTGCTGAACAAGTAGAAATTTCAGGAGTCGGAGTCGGATATTTCAACCCCAGTACCCTAGGCTGTGGCCACATTTAAGTTTCACAGTGTGCTGTGATTCGAGCAAATTATATACAAGTGTTTTGAAAGCACACAGACAATCGGATATAGATAAGCATCCCGCTCATTGACGGATCCACGTTTTTCCAGCTTAACTGAGCAAATCTAAAAACACACACACACCTACTGACACCAAGAAGAGCAGTGTCTGCAGCGATCAGTATCGCAGATCGATCGGTGACTCTCGATCGATGTGCGTTTGTCTCCAAGGTGCGGAGGTCGTGCGATTGTCAAGATCGCGAATAGTCCCGAGGAAAGGCACAACTGAGGCCAACAGCCTTATAAGGAAGCAGCCGAGAGCCTCCGCCCGACGTACACCAAGCGATGCAATCTTCGCCTGCGCTAATCGATGGAGTTAAAAGCTCCGACGCGCGATCCTTGGTTTATGGAAATGGCAAGCAAGTGTAGCAGGTCCAGCTAAAATAAACCCGATCTTATCGCTTAATTGGGCCGATATAAACAAGGGAGCAATTAGATCAGAACTGGTAATACTGTAGAGCTGCGGCTCCCAGTCGATCGGGCTGGGGTCGATGGGCGGATTACTTGGGACAAAAACTAAATAAATACACTGGGATACTTGGACGAAAAAGCTCTACTGTAGCTAAAGCTCGGCGCGAATGTCACCGTGAATTACGGGCGCAATGTAGCCGCTCAGTTTAGTCCACAGGCAACTTAAGGTGTCATCGAAATACAAGTTAAGCTAAACTCAATCGATTTGACTTGCCGGAAAGTTCAAGCCAGAGTGCTGGTTTCGCTTTGTTAAATTTGGTTCCAGGTGTTAACCCTTAATTATCTCTGAGGCTTCCGAAACTCAATGTTGATTGGCAAAATGGAGTTTCCCGATGTCTCAAGCGCAGTCGGGCTCTTGCTAACATCTGATCCATGATTCAAAGTAGCTATGCAAATACGGTACCTAAAATTCCGGGAAGTCCAGTCTAATGGGCTTCACAGAAAGGGAAAATGTCTCTGTACCCTAGTACTGCACGAGTCTCACCTGAAGGCCCAGTTTTTGAAGCTACCTAGCGACACGCGACCACCGCGGTGCCAACAGAAGCTGCCATTTTAGATACAAGCTGCCGCGAACCGGGGCTTGATCAAGTGCCGTTGAACTGCTTGTTCCGATATTGCAAATTCATTCGGGAATTTGCTTTCTCAGGTAAGTAAATAAACACACAAAATCCGGTACCGGTAACTGAATTAACACAAAAGGAAATTTTCAATTAGTGGATAGCGTCAGGTCTGCGGTCATTCGTTCCAGCTGAGATTTGACCCAGTTGAACAAATCGTCTCCCCATGGCGGCGAAACGCTACCAAATGGAGCACACAGAAAGTAATTAATTAATCTCACCATCTATTCCAGGTGAGGCTATTTTCTCTACGCGTATAGTTTTTGGAGGGCAAAAACAACATGCTCACATTTGAAACCGTTATGTAGTTTTTCACAGTACCTTACGTTCTTTTTTAGATCAACTTTATTTTGTACAGAGTTTGTCGAGGGTGATACTGACAAGTTCGCTTCAAGTGTTTCCTGCCGCATACAATATATATCATGCGTTATGTTGAAATGACAGCCTTTACTCTAATATTTTGCTTATATAGGCTAGCTATCTCGAGTTGTGCCGACATGACAACGTTTAATTCTTAATGTTACGCATCATCTACAGGGAGCTGGCCGACATGAAAGCGATCATTCTGTCATTTTTCACTTAGTCACCGAGGGTTGCACTGAAATGATCGCGTTTAGTCCTTCACTTCACACATAAACTATCGAGGATTGCACATACCGTACAAATATACTAGCTTTTAGAACCTCCTTATTTCCACAAAATCTTTGGACGACAAGTGACACAGTAGCGTCTGACAGTGGAATTTAAGCTGCAAGAAAGAGCACACTGACTGAGACGCTCGACAATCGCGTCGTATAGAAAGGCACGCCGCTGCTCAGGGTCGGTGGCCAAGGAAGGTACGGACGTACGGCACCGGCGGCCCCGCCGCGCACGATTGACTTTGTCCCGTGCGATAAAAACAAGCACTTGGTGCGCACAACTTCATCACCAGCGATGGTGAGCACCAGATAAGCGAGGATTTGCATACCTGCCTTAGTACCCGTGACCGATGTGTGTGTGTGTGTGTGTGTGTGTGTGTCTGTGAGTGTGCAAAACACAGCTGTGAGGTCGTCGGTATAAGCAGTATTCACGACGACAAACAGCTATATATATTTAACTTCTCAGGTAGATCAACTAAAAGTAAGACTGACACAACTTGAGACGCTGCTTACAAGCAGCGGCATGAGAAAACAGGATCAAGTTTGAGCTTCATGATCCCTCAAAAGAGTGATCCAGATATAGGCAAGAGCAATGGACACTAAGGACATCGAGAAAAGTTCGGAATATAAGCAGGTCTGAAAAAAAAGCAAAACGAAGAAAATCTGTACGTGCAATAAACAAGAAAGCAAGTAAAGCGTACACGTCAAGAAAGATGTCCCGAAAGTTTGTGATTATGGCAGGTAACCTAGCGACTTCCCGGCGGGCAGAATTCCCAACGGCGACAGGCAGAGATTTGGGATGTCAAGGAGCCAATTCCTCGACTGTAAGGAATACAGGAACTAGTGAAATATGGAAGGGTAGAATTAAAGAGCGTTCACACGGATGAAACACGTATAAAATAAACGCTACTTCTGATTTAAACGTCAACCAAAGCCACATGTAGGTTCCCTTCAGATGCCTCTCCATAAAAGAGAACAGGCACACTTAAGTAACCTTACCCCATAGCCAGTCCCACGCCACCGGAGGGGTAGGGGGCGCTGGGCGAAGACAGCATAGAATTTTATCGCAAATGCTCACTCAAGATCAAGCACGGTTTGCTCCCCAATTACAACACGGCTGAAAATTATCCTGCATGCACGCAGTGAGCGCCGTCGCTTCTTCTATTGAATGCGCAACCAAAATATGTTGCAGATCTAATCAAGAGGTAATCACAGAGTTCAATGCAGTTCATGTACGGCCCAGCGACAGCGGGGTATGGAAGGCATGCCCTCCGAGGCATAAGTCATATAACGACATACAACGGAGCGACGCGCACCCCGAATGTGGGCGGCAGTTTTATGGCAAGTGCAATCCAAGGATACACAAAACTGGACGAAGGCAGACTGCGCTGAGTTTATTTCAGGAGCCGTCGATTGGCACGGCGAGGACGAGACAAGCCAAGCTTATGACCTTAGATTAGCTAAAGCAAAATTGGGGCATGTTCGACTGGGTGCCAACATTAAGCCTTCGAGGCCCGACTTGTCCGGAACTTCAGGCAGGTGCGCTGGCTTCGACCCGTTAAATTGAGTTTCAGACAATGACCCTCAATCAGTTACCCATGAGACTTTCACAAACTCAATCCTGCTCCGTTAAGTAAAGTTTTGAGCAGCTTCAACCCATCGCGTTGCTTCTAACACTTGCAACGCGATTCTAAAAGATAGAGCCAAAGCTTCTGTCTAAAGTTCCTCACAAGTCAAGCGTCGGAAGCTTAATTTTGGCGCTCAATCGAACATACCTTCGGACTAATTAGATTTCAGTAACGACGAATTCCAAGCCTGAAAACTCACAAAGTTTGCTCAAATGCATAAGTGCAGCGCGCGTTTCAATCGCCACAACTATATCATTTACAGATCGATTTCACACAAATGAACATGAATTTCGCATTAATAAAAATCAAATCCACACTAAGGAAAATCAATTTCTCAAAAACGAAATTCGAATTCGCACAGATGAAATTCAATTTCACACAAATGAAAAATCAATTTGACATAAACTTCCATTTTTCTTCAAAAAGTGAAAATTATTAAAGGAAAATGTGCAACATAAATGATTTTCGGCTACTGACTTCTTTGTGCTTTCATAATATTAATATTGTTGTCTTAGGTTCACTGCAAAGATTAAAAATATATAAAGTACTCGTAGCGGTTAGAATGGGAGTATAATATCAAATATCTTTGACGAATTGAGCCCCATTATGTATTGACAAAAATTGCATTTCGAGTCTATAATTTAAACGCATTCTATAGAGTACAGTACGTTTGTTTCCGTGCATTAACTCCTGAAAAATTTCGCAATGGAGCCCCCGATAACCTGAAACAGCAGTTATACAACCGTGTGTATTAACTTCTTAGAAATTTCCCACATAACTCTCTCCACACAATTTCTGTATATGCTTTAATAATAATAGTTCGTTTCAGAGAAATGGAAACCAATTTCATGCAAATGAAATTCTATTTCTCACCGATGAAACTGAATTTCACACAAACGAAAATCACTTTCACACAAATGAAAATCAATTTCACGCAAATGAAGATCTATTTCACACAAATGAAAGTCTATTTCACACAAATGAAGATCTATTTCAATACTATCTTATGTTTTATATAATAAAAAATCACGTTACGCGTAAAAAATTATGCTATTACATACCCTCTTTATTAAAAAATAAAGGGGGGAGGGGCTCCCCCCACCCGGGTTTGGGCGACTGTTGAAATTCGGGCAAATGGCATGGGACCTTAGGCATTTTCTGTCTGCATTGACATCTAACCACACTTAATAATGAATTCTGGGAGATTAAATTGGTTTTGCTATGTATTTTCTATTCAATCTTGCCACGGTATTGGCCACATAGCAGTTGTTTGATGGTTATCACTCCGAGACAAAGCAAACTTGAGAATTTCTTGAAGCTTATAAAGTTCGGACAAATTGGGTGTTGCTCCCCAAGCTAACCTCACCTTCAACGCCTATGACCAGTACGACGGAAGCTAGGAAACATCATAAAAGCGTGAAACCTCATGAAACAGTTAGGGATCCGTGCCTGAACCAACAGGGGTGCATGGGTTCATTTACACCCCTAAGGCATATTTAACTGTTCTCTATGAATAAATGCAATACGAGACAACACCCTTGTATGGAAACGGCACAGCCTGAGTTAACTCTTCGTTTTATGAATTAGTTTTCCCCTTTAGTAAAAATAACGCTATGTACAGTATTACATATTTACACATATGTAACGGCATGAAAGCAATGGTTAAACTGGGTTAAAGCACTAGCGTGCGACGGAGTCGTGTGCCTGATACCCAGCAATATTACGATGAATCACAAAGCCATAAATTGGGATAGCTCTCATTGAGGAAATAATTGCGAGCGTAAACAAGCAAGGCGTCGGGACCACAAGGCGGACATAACTGGTCGTCTGGAGGCGTATCCTGTCACAGCTACGCTCGAGATATCAAGGTATATACATGGGCATACAAATGGTTCTCTGTTTTGACGTAGCTAGGAGTATTAATTTTTTACCATCAAGTAGCAGGCTGCCTTCCTATGTTATGTATTTCAATTTTAATTGAGACTAGTTCTTATGAAACAAGGAAGTGCGGAAGCTCTGCAAACAATTATAACTAAGTTGAAAAGTTTGAGTCTCCGTGTCCACTACAAATCAGACGATGGAATAAGGAACATAAAGCATGTTCATAGAAATGTGGGATCCATGTACGAGGGTGTACCCACACAAGATCAAAGCACATGGGCATCGCAAGTCGCGAAAAACGAGGAAGAACAAAAAAACAAAGTGATGAGGAGGAGCATAAAAATGAAGGAAGCGAAATGGGCACGAGAGACTGAAGCAAAGGTAACCTACGGTCTGTGGAGTTCTCACGTGGGTGCCGCTCCCACACCATAGGATGGCGAACGGACCCTAACGCAATTTTTGGCAGCCCAGAAGCTGAATTAACGGCATTGGCTCGAGGGCGACCTAGAACTCTGTTAGGAGACCCTAACCAATTCCTATTATCTATAGCCTATATCCTATGACCCTTGGGGGCTCTGCACGCGATCAATACGCTTGTGATGGCAACTACGATTTACCATTTTTGTGCCTGAATTTCCTAGAATTCTTCTTGAAACTCAAAACCATCTGCGTATAGGACAACCTCAAGCAATACCACTCTGACAGGCACTGAACTCTGAATAGACATTGTCTACGGGGCGCGGACACACACCAGACTGTCGGAATTGCGCAATGCGCATCCTCGCAATACGCCTCGCGGGCGCAATAGGCACAGAAGCGTCAACATCACGTTGGTATATACTCTGGCTTTGAAGTGCAAATAACCCAAGGGAGAATCCGCCCTGGGAACTCGATGGGCTTGTAATTTATATACAAGACTCACGTTCCAAGGGCTAGAGCAAACGTTACTTGTTGCGTAATGGCCACTTTCGTTGAGAATTTGACCTGCAACAGTACCTAACTTGCTGCATTGACCGCAATTCCCCCTAATGTAGCAAGCGCTTGCTTTTTATCTCTGTCCCCGGAGGCCTTTGGGCGGAGCGTGCCTTGCTGTTCCGCACACCCGGCAATGTCAGATCGAAACTGTGGCTTGCGCCCTGCTTGGTGGGTTGCTGGGAAGCGTGGGAGGAGGGGCGCGGGCCTGTCCAGGGGCTCACCCTGTCGTGTGGGTACGGCGTGGCCCTCTGCACTTCACTCAAACCCTCTCCTTTTGGTACCTTCAGGACTATGGTCTGATTGTGGTTCTGCCCCACCAAGGTGGTAACGTAGACCAGGGCCTGCAATACTTGCCTGCAGGATCAAACGCCATCACTATATCCTCCATGTGGTCAGAGAGGGTGATGTTCAAACTCCGCCCTCTTGGAGGTAACTCAACAACAACCCAAGGGAGAAGAAAAAGGAGTTGGGTACCTACAGTTTATTCTTTACTACCCTACGGACTTAGATAACGACTGTAATACTGCAGGTCTGGACTAAACAAGTAAACTGTATGCGCACAAGAAGAACGGTGAATGAGGCTACGCAGCAATTCCTGTCTGATGCGAAGTGGTTTTACTGAAGACAATCAGTAATGAACGGGTTGTCGGTATTTTTTAACGAATGCAGTTCTGGATGAAAAGTTCCAAACACTCGTGATTGTAGCGGCCATTGAATAAAGACTCGCACAACTGTACGAGACAAAACTGCAGCAAATTCCTCCCATCTCCTTCAAGAGATGGTATTTGGCCCAACCAAGTAAACAACTAGACGGCATTTGGTGCCATCAAATAATTGGATGGCTTTTGGTCCAGCGAAGTTAACTGCTAGTTGGCCTCGGGTCCAATCAAGTAAGCGACTAGATGGCCTTTGGTCCAACCAAGTACACAACTACATTACATTTGGCCGTATCAACTAGCTAAACCACTAGTGACACTTAGCACCTCGTAGACTGGCATAGATACTGTAGCTACCGTCTCGGTGGCTCTGCTCCCGCCCTGCAGGGTATAGTTTACCATGGACAATGGAGCGTATACCCCAATCAGCGAGCCGAGCTATAGGTTGTAAAGCAGAGCGCACCAGGAGCGGTGTCATCACTGCTATTCCCTAATTACGTCGGCACGCTTGATGTCGATTGGGAAACACTTCAGACTATTAGACGAGCTCATATCGAGAGATACGATAAGGTAAGCGCACCAGCGGGCCCACAGTAAATACAGCTCGTATATTAAGAGGGAATATGTATACGCGCCAGGGGCAATAATGGTTGCGTCAACAGGCGGGAGAGATAACGCAAGACTGTAGACGTCAGCAGCTGATTCATCAGGAATGCTAATCAGGATGTTTATCTTCATGATTTTCTTGCCCCAGAAAATACCACAGAGAGCAATCAAACACAATACAATAAACACAGTCGTGAGTTTATTTATGCTTACATGTTTATATATTTGAATGTTTCGTGCCCCCTCTTGAAGAAATAGGCGAAAAATAGGCCAGGTTGCAGATTTTGTAATTAGGTTGCGTTTTCACGGAGATCAATGACAAGATTGTAGAAGATGGCGAACGTGGGGTCCTTATTCCTTTAACTCAATGCACTTCTTTGCTTGAAACAGTTCATGACATCGAAATAATGAAGCTATTTCGAGTTTCTCTTAGCGGGGTTATGGAATATGATTATCACTTTTTCCATAAATCGAAACATATTTTTGTTCGCGTCATTAAAAACTGATAGCTAGAAAATATGTCAAGTTCCAGATGATAGCAAACGTATATCTCAATGCAGTTCTTTCGCTTCCAACGTTGCATTTTACTCAATGCAGATACATACAACTTCTATAAATACTCCTAACTTAAGCTGCCCTGAGTTTACGCTGATGCTCTTATTGGTTGCATGATCATCGAAGCAAGTGGCAAGATATTCTTCAGGGGTAAATAGACGTAAGAAAGAACGTCAGGATATAAGATCGTTAATGCTCAGTAAGGCCGCCGCCACACTGATGAGACAAGCGACGAGCAACGCGACAACTTTGTTGCACGACGAAATGTAACGGAGAGTATTGCAGTCTGCTGTCCCCACCGCCGCAACTGCGATGCCTCGCAACACCCGTGCATTGCTGCAACACGACTCCCGTAAAAATCGCATTGCGTCGCTTGTTGCTCGGGTCAGTCCCCGGCCTTATTAGGGTAATTAGGATGCCGTGAACCCTCATCTGGATGATCTTTAAAGTTGGCAATTGTATGAAGGAAAGCATAGTTAATGAAGAAGGATCAACACAAATTATTCGCTGTCATTTTATGACAGCGAGGGCACACTAGTAAACTGGAATAAAATATTAAACCCGGCATTTAGTGCTCTTACAATATTATATTTGTTTCTAGCATACGTTTTTCAATTGACAGAGATCACTGCAACGAAAAAAAAGGGAATGAGGAGAGGACATTTAATGTATCAGAACATAAGAAAAGAAGAAGGAAAATCAGCAAAAATAGAGAATGCCACTTTTCCCGGCCTTAATAACTGATCTCTGAGCTAAGAGCATGTCATACAACAAACAGAAATGAACGCTATGGGTGGAATGCTGGCTAATATAGAATCCGTTAACGTCCACTCCCCTCTAAAAAAAGCTGAATTTAGCAAGAATTCAAACTTGCAGACGATATCTAAAGAAACCGTTGGTCGAGACAGAAGGTATCCATTACCGTATGTAGTCCAATATTTTAAGGGGACATAATTAATGATACTTTTCTTACTAGAAACAAAAAACCCTAGTAGCAACAAAATCCAAACAAAAATAAAAACTCTTTTAGCAAAATAACACAGCGAGGTTAAGATAAAGTTAAAAATAAAGTTCGACTCAATAACAAATCAGATCTTAATTCGAATCATGTCAACTTTCATTCACTAAGGCATAAAACAAACCTTTATTGCCCATGCTGCTGACATTGCAGCAGGGATATTATGCAGTACCTACCATAATGGATTGAGGCAATATACAAAATCATACAGAACACGTTCCGCGGCTAACAGTGCGGAAGATGCGTGTTACTAATCAAAAATAAAATAGGTAGAAGTACCTTTGCTATGTTTTGTGTTCATAACTATGGTCCATAATTAGCAAAATAAAATGTGTTGCTAAAGCAAGACACGTTCGACATTACGCATGGTGTACTAAACCCTCTGCCGCCGGTATTAAAAATTTACTTTCATAGGAATAGCATTGGGAGAAAAGCGGGGCGGTATCGAGGGTTAAAACGGGGAGTTTCGAAACTCCAGATTTGGCTCGTGCGTGAAGCCTAGACAGTACCTAGTGCACTACATACCGAAACAGATGAAAAATACAAGCGGCCCATTAATGGTTTCTGCCCTCCCATTATACTGGTGGACATCTGAGAGGGCCGTGGTGGGCACAGAGGCTACAGAAGACTGTCACAGGACGGGCAGCGGTGTGCCTGACAATTGGCATGCGCAGAAGAACTGTCAGATTAGAAGGTGGTTCACCCCACATGCAGCCCACTCGCCCCCCGCTCCCCTAGTGCGTGCGGCACACGGGGGCGCTTCTCCCGACTGCGGGGCTACCCCACCAGGTAAGAAGGTAGCCAAGGTAGCTAGACCCTAATTAGATAGGTAGACAGATATGTAGGTACCCTTCAACCAATTATAGTCGCCGCAGCAGCTAAAACCTCAATTCAGTTACAGATACTGATGTAGTAGGTTAGCACTAATTCGGTAGATACTGTAGGTACTAATGCAGTAGGTTGGACTAACAAATTTAGCAGATAGATCCTTATTTGGTAAGAAGATAAGATATGTAGGAGAACCGCAGAGGTATTTGGCGCGCATTAATTAACACAATAAACGCATACTGCCCTTTATTCTGGACGGTGTTAACCCTATCAATACCAGGCTGCGTCACCTGGCTACAAAGGGGAAAACCACTACAGCACTACACTACAGCAAACCAACATGTCCGGTGCAGATAGGGTTAATAGCGCTAATCTCCCCAGCAATGAAGATTTTCATTACGCGGTAATGGGTCAACACTAATAAGCTTAAAGGAACAATGGGCACACCAGTAGTACTGCGGGCAGGCCACACTGCACGGACTAAATGATTTTTAGATCGAACTCCTCAGAAGGAACGCTGTTTAGTGTTTTGTAATAGTTGCATCATTTATTAAAAGCGGCCTCACTTCATAGACCTTCGCCATCTAGACAACTAATTTATAGTCATTGCTGTACGCTGGTTTGGGCTAAAGCATTCTTGCAATGGTGTTACAAGCAAGGAAGAAAAAGAAGGAACATGTATCACGTTAAGGTAAAATAGGTACCTACCCCATGCACGGATTAACGCTGTACCTGGCAACAACATTGGTAAAGGAGGAAGTTATTATTAGTACGTACAGGACAAGTTCCTACTTTACGGGATTTTGACACCCAAAATTAGCGCAGATTAACCACAATTAGGTGAAAATATAGGGCTTGATGCGGGAGCGGCACGAATTGAGATTGCGCGAATTGAGAGCTTCAGCTGTATTGGTAAAGTAAACTTGACTGCACCCTCCACTGGGAAACCCACACGCACTGGTTTGTGCTGGGGATATAGGCAACATGACCCCAGAGGAGTAAATACGGGTGCAGTCGATCACAATGACGCTATCGACGGAAGGATCAACGACCCGCGCCTACCCCTTCTACCCTCCCATCTCTGAGGACGGCAAGTGCCCCTACGATGGTTTTGCATACCTATCACTGTTCAGTCAGCGCACCCAGCTAAGCAAAGAGCTCGCATGCCTGGGTTGGCATCGAACCTGCGACACAAAGCGCCTAAGTTCAGCACGCAAGGCTGCTGCTACCGCGGGTAGTAGGGAAAACAAAGTAAAGAGTTCGCGTACGGAAAACGACGGTCAACTATACATACTAGTGACGTCACGGTGCTGAAGGTTATGTATGCCCACAAGAGCGAGTGAATCGCGCCAATAACATCCTAGATTTGATTTCGAAAGACAAGAAGCAACACAGCATATTAAGTGCAAAATAGTCGGATGCAGAAAAGGAATGAGCAAAACTAAAGATTCAAGGTAATAACATGGCGGCCTATATACTGGTGAATAAAAGAATAATAAAAAAAAACACGGAAGCGCTGAATCTGTAAGTGAAATTAGGCCGATCTAATTAATTAGGCCTGCGCGTTATCAGGCCGCCCCCATTGTCCGGCCACCGGACGCCGCCTTGTTTGTATGAGCTGGCTTTGGGTTTAGGGCTCGGGGTAGCCCTTGAGTTGGAGGAAATGCCACTCTAAAGGCGGATGAGACCTTTTTGGTCCAACGGCATCCCTGAGAGGAGATGAACAGGCTGGTGCCATAGCTGGGTACTCAGTCTTCCGCA
>LQNS02278140.1:3484050-3515074 GCA_001587735.2 Parhyale hawaiensis | reverse complement strand
ATCCGCACGGCGAGCCACGTGGCAGTCACATGACAGCACGGCAGGCCACATGGTATCCAAATATCCGCACAGCTGGCCGCATGGTAGCCAAATATCCTCACGACGGGCCACGTGGCGGCCGCTGCCGAATGTGTTGCGGGATCCGTTTCAGCAGAAGAGAAGAGCACGGCTGCCTGAGTTCCAGTTCACACCAAATTTGAAGAGATTTCCAAAATTCATTAGAGATACTCACTTGTTAAGCCGACTAACTTGATAGCCAAAAGTGTTATAACATTTTTTATGAACACGCACAGCTGTGTTTGCAGACTCAACAAAACGTTCTGACGATGAGCTGATAGAACATGTTCAAACCCGTTTGGCTGTGCTATAGTATTACTGCTAGTCGAGGCTGGATATAGATAATAAGAGGCCATTGGCTGCTACAGATTCTGCTTGGGAAGCCTTTCCAATTTCGACATTATCGGGAAAAGAAGGAAATGGAAGAACGTTAAACATAAACTGAGTGATCGGGTTTGCTGTAGAAGACCCAGTACTTCATAGAAAACGTTTTATACAGCATAATTCTTGCGAGAAACCGAGGCTTCAGTTAAACGTTCGAGAGGCAAAACTCTCACTGCAATATGCGGCATATGTGGTACACGCTCATGAAATAAATGATTGTTGTAAAATCACATTTATCATACGATACAAGTATATCCTTCTGAACACATGATAGAATACAGAGAAAGACGTTAATAGTGATTTATTTTGATGACATAGCGTAACCTCTTCTTTTCAATGTTCAATTATCAAAATTCAAGAATGTTATTGGTGGTTTTAAATGACCAAGATGCACAGATTAGTGACGTCCATCCCATGTATCGGAGTCGCAGTCCGGAGTATTCGGAAAATATTACGTAGAACAATACGCCATGAGGCGAATTACTGAAGAGTCGTGCTAAACTCTAGTATGTATGTGTTACGACAGCTTGTCTTAAGCAGAGTTCACATTAGCAACTTTCGTTTCTCTTAAGCCTATCAGTGGTTCAGTGAAAATGTTGCTGACAGGCTCGTGGGGCTTCACATTTAACTGGGTGTGTGACCGGTGCGTTGCTGCTGCGTAGAACATCTCCACGCGCCAAATTAACAGAAAACCATAGATTCGCAATGCAAATTGGTTGAAATTAAAAGTGTGCTTACATCAGCGACTTACATTTTTATTGATAATATTCTTTATGTCGAACTTCATAAAAAACAGTTTTAATACCACTTATTTTTGACAGGCAAGGTAGCTGAACAGCAGTGCGTGAGAATTTATTACGGTTGTACGGTGCTCTGTCTGTTTATTTTTTGTACGTAGCCTACTGCGTGCACTCAGTAAAACTGCAAAAACAATGCGCACTATAGAGCTTTAACTACTGAATAAATACAAATCTTGCACTGCCAGTTAAATGCCATTAGATATCTTGCTGCGTTCATCTACTAAACAAAAACACTGTAGGTTAGGTTCACTATATAAAATGCCTGAAGTATGAGGTTTTGATATAAGATTTGGATAAAAACAGTGAGAATATGCTTATACGAGCAGTTCTTTTACTTGTACAAGTTCATAGTTTGGACAACTTGTCTTAATAGGACATTATTATGTTTTTTTGTACATTGTAGCCAGTAGCTGACCCATATATAGTGGCACACAGCCGCACACTGGTCATAAAATGTTTGCCTATGGTAGTAGCCGAAACGCCGTGGCTCCAGCGTGATGCGGGTTTACCGTAAATTTGTAGGATATTTGGAACATGTTCGCTTCTCTTTCCTTAATATGTATTTATATATGGAAACAACACTTTTATGCCCAAATTATGAATCAAAAAGCAATTGATTCAAGCATTTCATAAAATGAAGCTCACCCGATGATCGCGTCGACGGCGTCGAAAATACAACCTGTTGCAATCTCCCGTCGCCCACCGTAGCTCACTACAGTAGTCAGAGTAGCGGCGTCGTTCGTTGGCCGACGGGCTGTGACGGCAGCGAAAGTTCCTAATGTGCACTCGGCTTAAGATAAGAATCCCGTTACCTGATACAAAGCATTTTTTTTGACGTACGACGATTGCTTGCATTACGTTGACGTCCCTGTGACTGTGAGATATGACTATTGTATCACTAGAAATTAGTATGGAAAGAATGTACGTAGCAAACATACCTTATAATAATTTATGTGAATCGCGTATGTTTCGGATAATACCAAATGCATCTTCAGCTGTGATGTAAAAACAAGTTATTGATCTATAATCACAATCAGTTGGTAACAAATAAGTGGGGATGGCGTTTTAAATACTGTATTTCCTGAATTTTGTTGACTGAAGCAGTACATGGGCCTAAACCTATTTTTAAGCTGTAGCCTATGACTTGGATCACCCACCACATTCTGTGCGAAATGTTTTGTACTTTATCGAATTGAGAATTTAGGAAGAGAAAACTGTCTTGCTCCAGCCCTTCATGCAAGACGGAAATGATTCTTCATTTAAACCGCTGCCTTAGTTTCTCGAAATTTATTTATATTGCTGACTCTTTAATTTCTTAAACTTTCCTTGTAATTATGCCGCTGCCTGAGTATTTCTCTCAATTTTCGCCTAATTTATACCGGCCAACTGAATCGCTGCTTCAAAATGTCGCCCCGTTCTCAGTTGTGCTCAACAGTAACTCGGTTACTTTAGTCCAAAGTTCCTCACCATCTATGCGTTTTCTTTAAACTGTTTTTTCCAATGTTCTTCGTCAGTTGTATCCAGGAAGCAAAGAGCGTTGCATTCTTTGCTTCCTGGTTGTATCTGTCTGTGCTTTAGTTCATTTTTAGTGACATTTCTCATCATTTTTGTATCTACTTTAATTCATTTCTTCCAACGCTTTTCATCACTTGTACATCCCTCTGCTTCAGTCCCTGTTACCCAGGAAGCAAAGAATACAACGGGAGGACTCAATAGGACTAAATAAAACTTAGCTGTGACCGCACGTAGCAAATTTACCTCTCATCGACGAGTCGAAGTATTTTAGTGTGGGACCTCAGGCCTTCATAGGTTGTTTTCTTGAACATATCACCGTACTTTTTCGATTTATTTCGTTCCATCTCCCGCTGATGACTGGCCAGCTACTTGAGCTGCAAAATATCGTAAAATGTTGTCGTCAAGTACAGAAAGTTCGAGCAATGGCTTACTGTTACTGTGGTTTCTCTAGCGTACAGAATTGGCTATAATGGTCCTTATATTTGTTGGTAAAGCATAAATATGTTCTGTGAAGAGTACTGTGAACTGAATATGATGTGTAAGTAAGGCTTCAATCAAGAAAAAGAAGTTTAATCAGGTCACCGAAAGGGACCAAATTCGGACTAGTGCTGTGAAAGTTTCCACCACCATGCACTGCAATTTTCTATATATAATTGGTAAATTAGTATATATTATCTGAATTTATTTATACGCTCGAGATGAATTTCGCATTTTAAGACGATTTTCCTGGTTAAATTCGTTAAAATACTCCTAGGCTGCTCAGCCATAGATTCGTCGATAGTGACGTCACTTTTTGGTGCTAATTTCTCGTGAGTCCTCCCGTGAGTCCCGTTACGCTCTCTGCTTCCTGCTGGTACCGAAGCTCCTCATCAATTATGCCTACAGTATCTCTACGTTAACCCTTTCTCTGCTGACGTTCCTCCTCAGTTGTAACTGCTTTAGTCCTTTCCCCACAATTTTACTCGTCACGTTTAGTGTTCGCTCGAAATTCGCAATATGGCGCCCACGGCCAACGTCATCATTACTTTCTGCCGCCGCTGCTCCTCTTGAGTGGCCGCAGGGCAGCCCTAGGCTGTCCGCCCGCCCGCGTCTCTGGAGCAATATCGAAAATCTGTAAATAAATAGGACGCGTGTTTCAGCTCCGGGGCACACTAAATATTCTATAGTTTATGTTTCTGCGCAATTGTTGTGTCTCCTTATGGCCTCCTTGCGCCGTCTCCAAATGAGATGGAGATACCAGGGCAAGACGAGGGAACCATGCATGCTTCGTTACATAACGAGTTGCCATAAGCGAGTTCACGCGATAGTCAAATGAACAGCTTTGCTTAGGTAATCCTGCAAGCGTTGTCTTCAGCCCTAGCAAACACAGCTGTGTGTTTACAAAAAAGTAAAATGTTAGTCGTTAGGTGAGTTTTCTGAGCAAGTGTCGCTTTCGGAGTATAGAATGTGTCTTTAGATTTGGAGCAAAGTAGAGCCCAGAGCTCATGGACCCTTTGTGCTGCTGAGACAGACAGGGCAGCGCATTGGGACGTGTAGCTTTGGAAATTCCCTCAGTTGATCCTCGAGTGAACGGTCGTCAACTGTTCCGCAACGGGCGCGATTACAGCGACAGAACGGCTATCGTTGTTGATTCTTTTTCGTTTATTAAAAAAATATTCTTATGTGCATAGTAATGCAATGTTTGGAGGTTAAAACTACTTTGTTTATAATTTCGTTTGGGTCAATGTGTTATTACTATTTTATTGAGTAGTTTAAGTCTCCGTTACCACAACACAGCAGATTAATGTAAAGAAGTAGTATATCTGAGTGGCAGTATCGGTACATCTTCTCGCCTCTGTACATTATACGCTTCCGTATCTTTATGAAGTGTTTGAGAATTCAGCCCTAGATGTCCTTGATGCCAACACGCGAGCATATTAGTATTCGTAACGCCCAAGAAAAGGCCTGAGTCAAATAAGTATTCGTAATGCTCTTGAAAAGACGTGAAAGAAAGAAAGAAAGCTCATTCTCTGCTCTCCGTGGAGAGGTTTCCATTTCTTAATAGTATTACATCTCTTTAGCTAACTACTCTCACATCTGATATTAGATAAATATGGCGGTACCATACCGCACAACCTGTACAGTGTGAAGCAAAAGGCTCGACACTATCGTAAAGAAAAAAGACTTGTCTACTTGAAAACAAAGTTGTTTTAACCTCTTAGGGCAAGGGTTCCCAACCCTGGGGAGGGGGGTACGAGATGACATTCGAGGGGATGCGAAATCTTTGATCAAAAAAAGTTGGATTCATAAGTTTGTTCACAAATTCGGTGCAATTTCATTCTTTATCAGATGAGTTATTATTCTGGTATGGAGTGCGACAACGTTACAAGTTATTTAGGGGTGCCTAGAAAACTGATATAGGGGAAGATGCTGCTTTGAGCTAGACTAGGAATAACGTTTCCAAAGGAAATTTGAGATGAGATAGACAAATTAAACTTATGCATGCACCGAGATTATGTAAAACCGAGCGGAATCAAGCCATAATTGTGCTAATGGCAGCCGTTACAAGCAGTATATAAGGTAGGGTCTCTCAACCAAGATTGCTCGCACTCGCCGAAAATTGAGAGATGACCTTCTAAGGATTGCGAAATCTTGAATAGATCGTATATGCATTATGATAAATTTGTCACCTAATATGGTGCACATCGAATTCTCTACGATCAGATGAGCCATTTTTGTAGGGGGTGCGAGATTTCATGAGAGGTTTTCTAGAGGTGCCGGGCTTAGAAAAGGTTGGGAACCACTGCTCTAGGGATTTACAGATTTCACTCAGTCCTAGAATAAAACGCGTTATTGCTACAACGGAAGCTACTGCTAAATTCTAGAGCGTCGTCAAATATATATTATTTGTGTGGAAGTTTACAATGACGCTATTATTAATACTGATAATAAATCATTAATTTCTCCAGTAGGTTGGGCTATTCTTGTTCTTAAATATTAATGCTAGTACAACTGGTATATACGATATTATGCATATCGTGAAACAATATAGAGAGGGCAATCAGACAATGCATATGGAAGGACATTGCCGCTCCTAGAACAGAAGACAGGCAAATCAACCGCCATAGAGCGGAGTTCCCAAACGGGGGTGGTCGCACCCTCTGAGAGCGCAAGAGAAACTTTTAGGGTGGCCAAACTTTAGATTATTTCAACGTCATACAAAAATTAACTTGAGATTGTGGCTCAAATTGATATAATTCTAATACTTTATCGTCATATGGGTTATTAATTTTGTAGAGGGTGCGTGCACACATAAAAAGTTTGCTAGGGGTGTCACGCATAGAAAAGGTGGGGAATCACTGTTCTAGAGCAAATGAATAAAAGAGAGCATTTCCAAGCCGACTAATCTCATGCATTGGCGACATTCCTTGGCCACCTCAATCGCCGAATATACTCTTCCAATTTCTTTCCTTCCGGGTTATTTACAGAAGAAAGTCTTTGCAAATAATCCAAACATTCTTCGTGAGCTCAAACAGAATATAATCGAAAAAATTCGCAACATATTTCACTAAATATGCTGAGATGTGTGGTGCAAACTACAAGAGAGTTCATATGTGCTTGAATAATAATGGATGACAATTGAAGGAAGTTGTTTTGCAATAAAAACTTCCAGCATTCTTCTCTCACTTGCAGTGTACTAGAAATTTTTATCTTTTGTAGTTTTTGCGTAGTAAATTTCAAAATGGTGAAGTGACTTTTTGCCCAAACAGTATTTTCTCTTTATTTGAAACTGTTCACGGCACAACGCTGATGGCTGAACGATGACGTCACAGGTATCTCAAGGTAGAGTTGAGCGGCCCACAGAAGTTGTCTGTCTGTGTTTCCATTAGTTTGTGGTTCTCGATCGGTGCCGCCCGGCAGCGGTCACTGTTGGCAGGCTTGTGCTGTCGACAGACCAAGTGTGACTCCGATTCCAGAATCCAGCAATTTCCGATTTTAATTCCTTGGATCCCAGATTTGTCCGACTCCTGCTCGTAACAAAATAGGTCCAGCCAGTGTCTGACCCCGGCTCCGACTCCTGGTTTCTAAACATATCCGACTTCAAATGTACAACCGTCATTATAGTAGTACTGTATGGTTGCTAATGCCCATTACTATGTAGTACGTACTCAGATTATTGCTGTCATGCGTTTGTTGTGGGAGGACCGAGGTCGTAAATATCAGCCACTTTAGCTGTACGCCAAAACATACACACACCATCACCCGGAGAGTTACAAACATCGCGGCACGACCTATAAGCTCGTGTATTACTGAAGGTGTCGTAAAGCATCAGGTGTTGTGACAGCGGTGCGGCTCTCCATCATGTCTGAGTGTTATGTGCGGGCCACGCCTCTTCTTTCATTGGTGCGACCGTGCCCGCCCCTTGATGCCCATGCCCTTTGTGTTGTGTTTGCTTGGCACGTCACCGTCCCTCTTAAGTTTTCGTTACAATTGCATTAGCTAAGGCAGGACCGGACGGTGGTAGGTTAGTCTAGTCACCCGTTAATGAACGGACCCTAGTGTAACCCTCAAGTAGTTATCAAGTGTTTAGAGTTTCTTCTTATTCCTACCAAATTTAAACGATTTTGTAAAACATTTACTTCCGCAAAGAGTTAACGCATCATCTCCATTGTTAACAGTGTTATTCTTACGGTATACTTGAGCGTTAATGTGTCAATAGTCAGCACCTTAAACAACACAACTGTCAAAGCCAAGATTCTCTTATCCCTATCTTCCTCGGGCTGTGCTGCTAAAGCTCACTCCCCCCTGCCCCCGTACGAACACAACAGGAGACGGAACCTCTGGGGCGTACCATTAAACTGCTCTCTGAAATATGTCACTTTACGGCAGTCTAAAGTTTTTGCTCATGCTGATAGCCGACTTGATGTACGTTTGAGATTTCAAACATTTGTCGGTTGCGTTTGTCAGGCATACTAAATTCTGTATACCAAATGCGAAGGTTTTGTACCAGTTCTTACTAATGTAACTTCTCGATAGCAAAAATTTCTTTTCTTTCTCAACGGAAGTGACAGTATTCAATTCTTAATAGTGTCTTAACTTGAGGCTGATCTACGAAGAAGGACGTAACGAGTTACAAAGAAAAATAAAATCTTTTGTAGCTAAATTGATGCGCATTTAATAACATATTAGCAGTGACGTCAGCCGGGCGTAGCATGTACCACTACCAAGGTTTCTATAGTGTCTCGCCACATGTTGAGTAAATTGCAACTTATAGACACGTGCAATTTTCTGCAGCGGCAACAGATACATGCACTCGTACCCCGAGTACATCGCATGATGACTGAAATGCTGTCTTGTGAACACGCCTTTCCAAGAGTATGGTATGTGTTCCTGCCGTCTGTGCAGTAGTAATTAAATCGGTCCCTGTAGATATACTGTAGTAGGGGCCATGGGATCTACTTAAAATATTTATCAGGTTAGAATAGGTCAGATTTGTTTAGAAAGGTTAGGATAGGTTTAGTTCACGTAGAATAATTGCCTAACCTAGGGTCTAGGCTCACACAGAAAGAAAGAAATATGTATACGTAATTTATTTCCTCAGATGAATGCAGTGCCGAACAAATAAGGGGCGCAGCATCCTGAGGTATTTATTCTTATAAGTAGAATTCTTACAGCTATTACATGGGACAAGATATTTACTTTAGGTATGTAGATTTATAAAAAAAATTCATGTATAACATTAACTCTATAAAATTACGCTATGCTCCGCATAAGTCGCAGCAGCTCCGGCGAACGCACAGACGCACGCACGCTGGCGCGCGTCGCCTCCTCGCCAGAAAAACACACACGCAAAAAAAAAAAAACCATGCCCGCTAGGCCTGTTTAGGCTGTGAAGTGCTAGCGATTTATCGAACGCTGCAGCCGCAAGTGGGATGTAACGAGCAGTTTTTGCTTCAACTTTACCTCTGAATAATGGATGTGCGTCCACACCGGGGACGAAGCTCTATTATGTGCTTAGCTTACCATAGCCTATGTTGTAGAGTGTGGCAGTTAGTGCGTGCGAAGTGCTATGCATTTGTAATGGCAGGGACGCTATGCACCACCGGTCAGGGTAGACGCGGACTGACAGTTCTGTAGTATTAGCGCGAGAAAATTTGTGCTAATAGTGATGTCACGGATACAAGCTGCTCGATTGTATTAGGAGTTAGTAGATGCTCCCAATATATACTTCGTTGAACTATTAAAGGGCTTGCTTGATACTTGTGTTCCTATAATTGGTCTGAAATATTATCTTTCCGTCATGCTTTGAAAATATGCTTATTTCTAATTGTCCAACAAGTTTCATTAAATTATTGTATGTGTTAAGAGTTCCATTTGTTGTTTGTGCAATGTAATCAAGGATGGCTCCAAAACTCGGTGCAAAGCTAAATTTTCTTCGTAAAGTTGACAAAGCGAGCCGTTGTTGTCGGAGAAATATATANATATATATATATAAACACTTGTGTATCAACTAATTATTTGTAGTATTCTATAAGGTCCTGTAAAAATGGCATCAATATGTTCTTCCTGAAAAAATGAAGTATTCGAGAAATTGCTGTTTAATAAAATTTGAGTTGAGCCTCTGAACCCAGCGGACTGTATTTCCTTATTGTGTGATTTAATAAAATTGTATGGTTCGTGCCCTGACACAGTAAATTTCTGCCTTGTAGGTTATGGAATGATTTATACACTAAAAACGATGCATCCACTATTTTTTTTAGTTTAAACGGCCTTTCAAAAAAGCGGCACGATCTACGAAGCAAGAAACAAATAAGTGAATTATTATTTGAACTCCTTAAGGCAGGTTCAGTCATTTGTTAACTAAACGAGCTTTCTCAGCTCTTTGTCCAGATGCATTAAACTGTTTGTTTAAACAGCACAACGGCTTAAAGTTTTAATTCACTGCAGATATCGAGTGGCATCTGAACATTATTGATGGCACTTGCTGAACCAATTGACTTCACAGCTAACAATTTTCTACTTTTTTTGGTAGACAACCAGCTACCCTCTTTAAATAGCAGTTGTTGATTCCAAGCCTAGTCGTTGCCCCGCCATTAGGAGCCGAACTGACCTATCCCTAACGTAAGATTCTTAATAAGCCTAACGTATACTTGGAGGTAGGCACAGTACATACCGAGAATTAGTCATGCCCATTCGTTTCTGGCCGTCTCCGTGTCCTCACTAATACCTTGTTATGTACTTTATTTACAGGACACTTCCTAGGCAACAGAACTGTACTGGACGTCGTCCGAGCTGCAGGCTTCCAGGTTATGCATGTCACACCTGACTACAGACTCAAGAGGTACTTACACCTTACTTCTTTATGGACTTGTGTCAGGGTGCGATCGATTGGGAGGCAAAATTAAGCCATCGAGGTTTGCCTTGTTTGAAACTTCTCTCGGGAGGTGCTCTTGAATTTGAGTTTCAGGCATTGATTTCTAATCGCTTACCCTTTAGACTTCCAGTAACTCAATTTTGCTTCGTAAATGGTAGTTTTCAGCCGGCACAACGTAGTCGCTGTACTTCTAACGCTTGTAACTGATTCAAAGTGATAAAGTGAGAGCTTTTGCCTGAAGTTTCGGACAAGTCAAGTCTCGAAGGCTTAATTTGGGCGCCTAATCGAACGTGTCCCGACTCAAGAGTTTGTCTTCAGAAACTGTCTACTCAGCGATTATATTGATAGACTTCGAGCGAACTTGTGATCAGTTGTTTTATATCGTGTTGGGAAAAAGATGTGAACTGTCGCTTATGTAGTGACGGGCAAATAAAAAAATCTATAAGCCACCATATGTCAACACTTCAATAGCATGTCAAGAATATCGTTTCCCTACAGTTTAAAAGCGATACGTACGTAGTTGCTCTTGCATTATTATACGCTAATATTTAGCCCCTAATTATTAAACAACAGTATTTGACTTAGATATGGAACAACTTCGATTTGCTGTCTGAAAGAGTAAGGACAGAGGGTGCTGCAATTGCATGCATTAATAACAAGAAAGATAGTAACAGCGACCGCCTATATGACGCCGATTCCATCTGACTAGAACCTACAACATCGCAGTATTTTGCGTAGGATAGCTTTAATGTCATATGCTTACGAGGAGTGATTATCGATCTGGCAGATAAGTTTAGTATACTGTACGAAATACCAAAGTGATTGGAACGGTATACGTATTACTGTACATGTAAAAGGATACACTATAAACTACGAGTTTTTATATTTTTTCCTGAGATCTTGTGAAGAAACTGATTTAATTGGCTCATTAAATTGGTAGTAGAAAGAGATGCGTGGTTTCCAGTTTTGAAGGTTGACATCGTTAATGCTAACGAAAAAAGTAATGGAAACGTTAGTATTCTTGCTCATCGTGTACGATATAATGTACTCAGAGAAATTTCTATAACGGTAAGTTTCCTCCGGGGCATGAGGTAGCTAGGTCTCAGGCAATAGGGTTAAGTTAGTTTGAATGACCCGTCCTTTTTCATGGGGAGCAGCGCCCTCATAGGAACTCTATAGGCTACTGTAGCCATTGAGCTCACGAAGATATGCATTTTACCTTAGTTGGACTTTGGGACGTCTTTCTTCCATGCCCACTTTGCTTCCTTCCAGTTTCATGCTTCTACTGATGATGTTCTCCTCTGCTTTCCCGACTTACTGCACCCATGCATGTTAATCCTGTGTGGGACACCCTTATGCTTGGGTTCCACGATTCTCTCGACATACTATATATCTGTTCACTGTCTTCTCTTAGAGCATCTAATTTGTGATAGGTAGATTAAAGAGACTCAAACTAGTTGAAATAATGATAGTAATCATGTAGAACGGTGAGTTTATTTTTACTGTCAAAGAGATTAATCTAAATAAGAAGCCGAACAGATTTACCTTAAAAAAATGTAAATATAATAGAAGCTAACTGTTACGGATCTCTCTGCGTACATTATATTTGCTTGTATTGCCAGTAAAACCTTACCTCATACGCTTTCTATGCGAGATAATACTCGATTTTCTGAGCATTCCCAGGAGAATGTTAGTGTTCCTGTACATTGTGTGCGAGACTGTTAATGATTTATGCGAGCATTGAGGGGAAAATTTTAGTTTTCGTGTTAGCGGGTTGATATTATAGCATAACGTGTCTCTCTGTAGGCACAAGCGCCAACGAGGTGGAGTGTTGCCGGATCCTAAGGTGCTACGGAACTTCTCCCTCGCACCCAACAGGCTCCTGCCTCATCATCAACTTGACTCAGCCTTCGCCAGGTGAGTCGCTGTGTCCGTCTGTGGAAGCTGTCCGTGCTCCTCGTCGTCTTTCGTGTGTACGTGCGTGCGCCTCCACACAAACATATCGCATTTTTCTCCATTCCATGACGCAGAGTGTGGCTGATTGTTCGGCCACATCGTGAACGTTAGGACCGCACTCGACGAATAGGACTCATTTCTCTCAGTTCGTTTAGCGTTTGTGTGTTTTTTAGCGAGCGCTTCTCGCAAATGTGAAAGAAAATTACGCAAATGCAAATAGCACATGCGCTAGAAAGCCCAAAATTATATGCTCCAAAAAACGGTTTCATACAAAAAATTTTAAAAAATCACAAAAATGAAAAAAATCTCGATTGCGAGAGAACACAAAACCATGCAGTTATAAAGATCGTAGTAGTAAGTTTTGCTAATTTGTGAGCAAAATCCAAATGAATTTTTATGTATTAGAGGAATTTTTAATACTAAATATTCACCGTGGATCACCACCGTTGCCTGGAATTCCCTATATATATGCACTTACGCGCTGAGAAATCCCTTTGACGCTAAGTTTATATTTGCCTGTAAAGAGGTCAGTCGAAATAGAAGTCACTATAGGTTTACATTTTAAAGAATAAATGTACATCTACTGCAACTGACATGTCTTTCTGCGTAGCCATTTAGCTACTTTGGTTACTCTTGTATTTAAGGGTTAATGGTCTCTTCTTTCTTTTTTTTCATCAGGTTTTTATCAGAGTCACGAGTAGGCAGAAGGCCTCCCCCCACCACCACTACCAGTGCCCCTAAGAATACTCACTTCAATCATCTATGGGTCAGGATTGATGCTGACCACCCGTCCAGGTGAGTTATTAGCTTAGATATTCTTATTAAAAAATTGATCTCGCAGCAGACGGACCAATAAGTCAATTTCCGATGAGGAGTCGAGAACTAGATTCCGGCAGCTCTATGTGAGCTATTGCTCTCATGTGAAGATTGAGTATGTGGGAGTCGCATTCTGTTGAGCCATCGCCCTCGTTGAGTCTTGTAATCTGATTCGATTGATTTCAGCATGCCAAACTTCAATCTTGAGCGTTCGATTCATCCCTTTGAATTGAATTCCACACGGTACTTGCAAGTCATTTACGCTTGGGACTTCGGAAAATTAATCGGGTGCGATTATCCCGCTCAAAGCAGGCGAATGGGCGACACATTTACCCGCTGCTGATGTGCTATTCTCTCGAGCTGGACAGAGATGCAAAGTTTGAATTTCATTTGTTTACATCAAAAGTAACCTCATCGTTACGCCCCTGGCGGAGCTAAAGGCGGCAGCTTCATTTTTAATTGGAAAATAAGCCGCTAAGCCAACCAATAGGTGAGCTGCAATTCCAATTCGCTCATGACGTCATCTTAGCAGCGATATAACAAGCGCTAGCCTTGCTTTGGAGGAAACCATACTCCATATAATGCGATCACGTGTAATCTCAGCGTAACGAGAGATTCATAATGATGGCAATGGTCGTGATGTCACTTTAGTAATGCTGAGTTAATATGACTGATATCTCAGTGTGGCTCGAAAAACATTTTCAGCTTGTTTCCATGCCCAAGTTTCATTTTTGTTGAATAAAGTTAGCTTCTACGAATGTGCTAAGTTTTATTATTATCCTAATAAAATGCACGATATTACATGAATCTACTTCGCTATTAGTTCTATAGCGTGTCCCAAGAATATGTACCCTCTGAATTATTGTTATTCAAAATGTACGTGAGGTGAGATACTGGACTTTGGCCCACTAGGTCACGCGTCTATTATTAATATATTACCGCGATAATCAGATACTACGGTAAAAGGATTTTTGCCTTGACCGTAAACTGGAATCGACAGGTTACTGAATAGTACGAACGCCGTCATTCAAGTTTTCATCTTATCCGACTAAAAGCTCTTCACCGTGCAGACAGGAGTTTTGCCCGAAAATTCAAAGCAGTAGGACCTACCCATCTCCGCCGTATGAAAATGATGATATAGATCGCAGTCGCTGCTGATAGATCCAAGTCTCCTGTGGGTTTTCATCGAGGAAAGTGTCAGTTAAGGTCACCGCGCAAATTTACATGAGAATGTCGGCAGAAAACATTATATTAGATCACTCTGAAGATAGCGTTTTACCGCGTGTCCTCCTTTAGGTGGAACATTATTGTAATACGACGTTCATGCCGTGAAGTATTTATTTGTCGCTTGGATATTATCGTCAAGCTAAAAAAGGACACCTTGAACTCTGCTTGCTGTAATATATTGACAATAGCTACATATATACTTGAAATTGTGTGCCAATTTTCGGTATTCTGCCTCTGATATATTTTGAATAACGAACAAAGTTATGCAGATATGGGACACCCTGTATACTGTGACACGCATCCCACCCTCCTATTGCAGCTCCTCAGGTGCGCCTAGTGAGAGTTGAAAACACTGACTTGCCAGCACTTTGGTTAGCTCTACCCTGACTGACTAGTGTCCCCACCCTCCTGTTGCAGCTCCTCAGGGGCGTCCAGCGACAGGGACGCCCTGGCTGTGGAGGAGAGCCTGAGAGTGTGGTACGGCCTCAGCAGCGCCGCCCCGCGGTGCCCCGTCGGTCTGCTCCTGCCTCTCCTGCTGGTGCTGCAGCACTCGCTGCGAGGGTTATTACTCCACCCATTCCCGCTAGCATTAGTGTAGCTATTAGACTTACCATCATGGAATTTATAATTTTTCATACGACAAGGATGGCAACGACTCGTTTTTACTTGGGTGCCACTGCCGTGCTTTGAATGTTTACTCACGTTCTGGTTTAGTTTATTCTGAGCGCGATATTGTTCTCGCTTTCGACTCGATTACAAACCATCGTGGTGGACATACTTTATTTAGAGACTCGGAGACTTTTTAGCGGATTGAAGTTATCAAACACTGTATCCAAAGCCATGTTGGGTGTAGCCAACCATTGGCTGCAGTGAATATTTGTGTCCCCCCTCGACGTTTTCATCACCCATCGACTGGCGAAGCTAGCGGTACCTTTACTCTCTATCGCCAGGTTGCGGTCGCAGTGAACTGTAATTGTAGCTCAGAATTGTTATTATATTTAGTGCGATGACGTCAGACTGAAGGCCCGTGTCGACGCAGTGCCTCATTTGAATGCTAAAAAGCGCGAGATTGTTGCAAAAACTCTTGTATTTTCTTACCATTCAAAATTTTTTCAGTTTTTGTTTGGTAGAGAAAGTTATAGATGCTCTTTTATTCATTTCTAATTTAAAGTCCTTGCTTTAATATCAAAACACCAATGGGGTAACGTTTCGATGTGCCGGACGACATCTTCAGGTTCATAAAATCTGAAGTACGCAGACACCAAGAAATATAAATGATACAAATTAATAAACCGAGTATCAATCAGCATCTCACAATATTATGCACTACAGCTGTATATAATGCTTGCTGCAGTAATTAGATTCCTTCCAATTATCTATGAGAGACGTTATGTTTTTCATGACAAGCATGCGTCATTGTCACCCGGTGTCATTCTGACGTCATTGAGCCACTCTAAACACAATCCTGACTTACTGATTTCAGTTTCTGGGATGGGGCACGTTTGATTCTCGCATTTTGATCGACATAATCTAATCCGCTCATGTTATTAATCTCTACTTGCCTTGGATTTAGAACTTTAAATTTAGATTCAGGTGTCAATTGCAAACTCATTGCGCTTGAAACGGCCTCAAACTCGATCCTGCAGAGCATGATTACGTTTGAAGCTATCTCAATCCTGATAGCTTTGCGATTAACGCCTGAAACTCGATCCAAAAAGACAAATTCAAAGCTAAAGCTAAGTGGATTTGATTAGCGCGGCCCAAGTGCTGGACTCCAACTTTCCCTTTGTGCCACTTCGCTATGTCGTTAGCAACCGTTGGGCCATGTGATGTATGGCCTGCACTGATGGTCTTACTCTCCAATCCCTTTCCAACAAATTGCCGTCCTCTTCACCTACTCCCTTTCTTACTTATAGTCACAATCTCCAGTCCATACCCAACGAATTGTGACGTTCTTCATACCATCGCTTTCATACGACTAGTAGCAATCTCCATCCCCTCTCCACTATCGTGTCGTGTACATACCAGTAGCCAGTAGTGTTGCCGTACTTGTTCACGGCCGCCGTGTACAGCACTCTGTAGATATGTTGTTACTGTGACCAATCGTCCCATTGGACGTTGTCTTAAATCTTTTATCGTTTTACTACGCCGTGTAAAAGTAACTCGTTTTCGAATTTTGTGTCTTCATTTGAACGTGCTGGAATTTGTAACTGCGCAATCTGCTAGTTAAGGCATGAAACAGTTGTATTTTGTGCTAGCTCCTTTTTTTCTGTATTGGTAGGTACTGTATTATTAATCAATTAATAAGGGTCTCCACATATTATTCACTCGCGAATTTTTAGCTTTTTGGGATACTGAATCCAAAATTATCTGACGATTCCAGCATTGAGGTCACCGTATCTATTCCGTCCACATTACTTTTAAGTTATCCATATTCTCCTCGTACTAGTTAGTAATTCTCGAACCTCAGCCTGTCCTACAGAGAGAAACATGTCATTGTGTTAGTGCTCTTACTGTCCTTTTCCTCAAAATAAAAAATTGTGTTGGTCGCATTGAGCACACTGACCTAATATAACCTCGTGACAAATGTGCCAGTTCGGTTAAGCGGTCATCTACATCCATTTTTGCCTTACTGTTAAGCTTTTTCGTATCAAATGCGTTGTTTCATTTTTGAGCGCTTAATTTAAACAATTCACTGACCATCCAAAGTTTTTGAAATTTCCACTGGAGCGTTGTAGAAGTTTGAAATTTTTTGGTAACTGCGAATCCTGTTTAAAATTTTCTAGGGATGAAAATTTTGCAACTTCCAGTAAGGAATGCCAGCACTTGCTTGGTTTTCCACTGCAAAATATCAACGTGCGCATCCAGGGTTATAATCCAGGGTTATATATGTACATTCCTTACTAATGATCACACTTTGCCGTATCCCAAAATCTGCTGTAGGCATAACTGCCTAATAATAAATATCGTTAGTCTCTGTGTTGTATAAAAATTAATTCATTGTGCGAAGTAGTGTTGTACATATGAGTGGTTAGTTGCTCGTATAGTAGTGACAAATGTTCTCTCTAACTACAGAGTTGGTCTATAGCACAGCTGTCCATCGTATCCTACACTTGCCAATATATGTACTGTACTTACCCGTTTGCTTCCATAGCTCAGGACTTATTGTGGTGTTGCGCCTGCATTTACAGTCTTTTAAGGCTATCCACGGCGTGCAGTTTGTATTTTTGTAAGTAACAATGCGTTTCTTTTGTAATTCTGCCTAGCATATTATGGTCATTATTTATTATTGTTTCTTTTTTTGCTCTGAATGTAATGAGTACATCGAAGCCGATTTGGTATCAGGTTACATTGGTAAATAAGGTCTGCGGGTCGGGGTATACCGTATGCTAGGCAATTGTTAGCAGCCGCAAAGGCTATTATAGAGAGAATTTGTCAAGCTTTCGGAAGTGAAAAAAATGGGTTATAAATGGGTTACTATTGTTCAGTTTCAATATTTTTAAATGTTTTAAGCATCTGTTCAATACGATACTCCTTGAAAGCTTTACCGTTTCGCCGATACTTTAGCATAGGCCTACTACAGCCTGTGCTCTCATGTAGCAGGAGTAACCAACGCGACAACTTGTTGCTTAGGGTACATAAAACGATGACAGTTACATAGCTCGTTTGTAATATTAACCTATCAACTCCCATGTGCAATTATTTTCTGAGACGCAATATCTTGTATTAGAAATATGCAAAGAAAACACTTATTACTTTTCTCTCGATTACATTACTCACCTAGTTGCCACTGTTTATATATGCGAACTGGAAATGATTTATGTTCCCTAGGTCTGTTTTTTACTTCAGATATATACACCACCCACCAGGAAGCATTCACTGATTTTTTAACAGTAATTTATCTAATGGCTTTCTACATTTATGTGCTGAACTTCAGATGACTTGTTATTCCTGTACAATCGCAGTTTTATTGCAGAATGAATGTCCCAAGAATCACTTACTGCGTTTGTTAGTGTTAATTGTGTAATATATTTTATTCTAATGTATGTATCTCTGTGCCATACTAGACACTCTTGTACTGATACTCTTAAGGCTATTGATTTATTTTCGTGTCGTAATGATCTTGTATGTGTATTATAACTTGTACTCAGTGACTGTATATTAAGAGGCTAAAGCATGGGTATTGTATATGTCGTTAGGTATAGTGGAGTAAGAAATTAAGGATTGTGAAGTAAACATCGCAGTGAGTCGCTACATTTTCCTGCATTTTAGTCTTGCTTTACACAGCCGGTTTCTATTGCTCTATGGAGTCGACGCCACCGGTTTCTATTTCGTTACACCGCAATTTTCTATTGCTCTACATGACCGTTTTCTAAAGCTTCACATGACCGTTTTCTTTTCCTCTACATGACCGGTTTCTATTGCTCGTCGCGGCCGATTTCCATTAATATTGTGATAAAGATGCCTGTTCTGCGCGACCTTTTTTTCTGTGACTTTAAGTGGACGGCTGGGTTCTATTGGTATGATTAAATGCCAGCTCCACACGCCCCTTATATTATTCTGTTCTATATAAACTATAAACGCGTCTAAGGGCCAGTTCACACATCCCTCAACGTAACGCGTTCAGTCAAACTGATGGACGCGGCGAGTTTGTTGATGGAAGCAGCAACAGAAAATGCGGGAGACGAAAGGATGAAGCACGTCGGGTTTTTCAACGTGTCGCGTCATTCCAGTTTAGTAACCAGAATCTATAAGTGCGTAATTTATCCTCTATAGCGGTTTCAAATCAAGAACAATTCGACAAAAATGCTGTTTTACCGTCACTGTAACGATCAGAATCACTGTATTCCCGTTTGACACGAGAAAACTAGTTAAACTGAAAATGTTGTACTAAGAACACAGACGCCATCTTTGAGTCCACGAGGAGGCGTATTGAAGCGTGCTGTTTTTGACTTTTATCGGTTTTTCAGGCTATAAATATTTTGAAAAAAGGTTGTTCCCATCATATTCAGGCTATAAGATTATGGGATACGAATGTGACTTAAAACCGTCGCTAGATATAAGTGAAAATGTAAATTAACGAGATATCTGAACGCGCGGCGTCAGTCATTGGAATGAAGGTCGGTTCTACGTGTGGGCAGCGACAGCAAAAGTTGACTCACGGCTCGTGTTCATTTCCGTGAGTGAACACGTTTCAATGATGGACGTGTGAACCGGCCCCAAGCTGCTCACAGAGCGATGGAGATAATCCGGATAGGTAAGCCTCAACTTGTGCGGAGCTTTCATCGTGGGCTCTCTATTTGCCACTCCACTGAGTTTCAGGCGGTAGCAGAAAATCGATTTAGCTTGACACATATAAAACAAATGCTGTACCGCAGGATTCTCAAATGTAATGGGTTTGGCATTACCGCCTGATAGTCGATCCCCATATCCCGAGATCATGGGGAATATCCGAATGACTCGTACCCGTCATTGCTTGGTAATTGAAGTTGTATCGTGTAAACCGCGCAATCTCAGTGAAACATTTATGGACTTTCTATGTTTTACGATAAAGGTAAATTTACTGAAACGTCTTCAAAACGCATGTTAGATAAATGGTAGTTGTTTGGGTTTTTCTTGATGCCTTGCCAAAAGTGAATACGTACCGCATCATCGAATAAACTTTTTCTTTTCTTGTTTCATGCCGGATTCTCGATTTTTTCCGCCTTAGCAAAAAATGTCAACGTTTTAAATGTCAAATACGCATAAAATTTGATAGATCTATATCGTAAAGAGGTTGCATTCCCGTTTTCCAGGCTCTTTCCTCACTTTGTCCTTAGTTACAGAAGATAGCCCGGCTTGCTCCAGACCATGCTTTGCAACCTGGACGTCGACACGCTCCATCCACTGTATCCTCAGTCCGTCCAAAGAACTTCCAGCTCCATCCACGTGCCGTCTTCCAGTTCTTTACAGTTTTTTTGTTGACTGATTTTGCCCATAATTTAAGACCTACAAAGTTTTTCACAACTGTGTTCAGCTTTTCAAAACTTCTGGCGTATAAACTGTTATGACTGCCAAATAATAAATACCTCATCGATGTAGAGAGACAACGTGAACCTATAAATTTGTTTTGGAATCTGTATTCATCAAAAGTTTCATGAGATATGACCGTGATCAAATGGGTAATGTTCAGCAGTTCTTGGTAAGATCGCTGTCATTTCGTCTTGTGAAGTAGAGAGCATTGCTGCAAGATTGGGAGTTACTCTCTCGTTGCGCGCATGCTGTACTCACGTCAGATGAATTTGCTGTGATTATATTTCAGGCCTGTGCCTTCCTGCGCCCCGTAATGTTAGTTTCTTGAATAGGCACTGCTTAGATTTTGTCACTTCGTTGTCCTGATGGTAACAAAAACTTGATAAAAAGTTGTTCAAACCTTCGGGCGGTGTATGAATAAATAAATATGTGCAAGAGACGAAGCTGCGAAATTCAAGAGAAAAATATAACGTTTTAGCTGTTATGCTAATGGATTCGTGCCCGCAACTGTACCTACACTTACCATCCTCGTAACTTAATGAGATGTTTGAAACAGCAGTGCTCAGGCCTTTGTTGCTAGTATTTAACGGCAAGCTAAAGAGTTAATGTGAATGCAAAACAATGTACCCAGTGACTGCGTTGCTAATGAAGTAAGATAATCGGCGGAATGGCATATTATAGTGATAGTGCATGCCTCCTACGATCGTACCCAGAGAAACTCGTCTAAACAACGTGCAGCCAAAACCAAGAAGATTGACGGGCGAGCGCAACTTAGCGCCACGCACGTGCGGACGACTTCAACTTACGTGTTTCAGTGTCGCGTATTTTATCGCTAAATCATAAGCGTCGGTGATGAGCTCGGCGAGGGCGGGTTCAGCAAAGCACGTTAGCCAAAACTTCCCCGCAACTCCAGAATGGAGCGTTGTTTTCGTTTCCTTGCATCATGGCACGGATTTTTGTCACAGTTCAGGACGACGGTAATTCTTTTTTGAGGAGCATAATTGAGTGTTCCATCGTTCCAGGAGTATTCGATTTTGGTTTAAAGTCTGGCACTTGATCTAAAGTGAAGAAACCAGCGCTGGTTACTGAAGTTTCGGACAAGTTACGGCTAATGAGCTCACGTAAATTCGCTAACGCCGTGCTAACTGACGACATCTTTATTCTTTATGGCATTAAATTCATTCAAGTCTTGGAGCGAAATCGAAAACTTCATCGTATCCATCTGTAGACGGCTGCCAGCTGCTCCTACGGCTTGAAAGTATGATCTGCAGGCCAGTTAATCAAGCGTGGAGTGTGGGTTAATTGTGCTAACAACTTATGTTGCAGACAGCGCGCGTCAGACTTTATCGTTGTTGACAGTGTCTCCAAACCCATGCAGGTATCAGTTGAAATGTTCAGTACCAGCGGGTTGATTATTTCTGTGAAAAGCCGCACTCTGCTCCGAGGCCAGTTGGCATCTGCATGCAGCACGAACCAGTGCATGTGGGTTTCCCAGATGGCGTGTGTGTTCGACTTGAACTTTGCATTTGGATTTTCTCTGCTGTTTTAAAATTATTGTTGAAAAGAGACAAGTACCTATGACCGAAAAGAAGTTTTCCTATCTTCACTTAGGAATAAACTCTGGTAACGGCCGAGTTTCCTGCGGATGAAGTATTTAGCAAAGTTAATCGTAATCCGGCTTCAGATTTTCTTCGAGCGCGTTCTAGTTAATTGTTTTCCCGCTGTGTCGTCTTGAGGAGCAACTTGAAAACACCTTTCAATAATCCTAAAACAGTCTCAGCAAGAGGGTAATTTGCTCGTCCAGTGGGTTAAATATTTTTCTCAAGTTGCATTATATGTAAAAATGGCAATTCGCAAACGAAAAAATCATTACGTCTGTGTGTGTGTGTGTGTGTGTCATGTCGGAAAATAATGGTTATTGTTTATGCCGACTAATGTTTGTATTATGTAGGTATAGACATAGTTTTGTGCGTATGTATGTGACTTCTTCAGGAAATTGCGACCAAGGATCTGGCCTGCCATTCTAGACTAAGCAACATTGTCCCGCTCTCTCATTATCGAATGAAAATGTCCGCAGATTTCAAGTTTTATTCACCTTCTTTTTTCAGGTGTCTTCTTAATTAGCACCCGCGAACGAAGCATGACAGGTGCTGATGTTTTCGTTTTGTATGCGTCTATACCTATATATATAATATATAAATATACATGCATACACGTATATGTATATAAACTTATAAATATATAAATTGCTAAAAGAGAAAAAGGCGATATGCCGCACATTATTTACCTAAGATAAGTCACTGTGTGTATAGCTGACGATACAAACACCGCACGAGATTGAACGCGAGAACAGGTCACGAGAAGTAAGAATGGGTCTGAAATGGATAACCCTCATTAGGGGTAAAAAATAGATGCCCTCTCGCAGTAAAACTCTTAGTTAATTTTTTACTCCTAATGTGGGTCATCCATTTTTTATCCTACTTAACTATGCTCGTATATGTTCAGCTATTGCGTCAGATTGCGTAAATATTTAGACAGATTCTGTCAAACCATATCTTAGCGAGAAAATTGGTCCTAATTGTCAGTTTGCTTCCAGATTTTGGACACGCCAAAATATGAAAGTAATTATGACCAATTATCTCACTAGGATGACCTGTGAAGCATTAATTCTCTTGAAATTTTTACACAGTCTGATGCAGTAACTGAAAATGTGGGTGAATATGTAGCTCGGTCTTAAGCGTTGTAAGCTGCTGTAGGAGAGAACATTCAGCATACACGTCGTCGCGGTATTGAGTAAAAGTGTGTAGTCAAGATACTGATGACGTGTGATTTAATGCAATAGATCAGTTGTGACGTCATTAGTGTCACCAATTTTCTCACAAATGTACCGAAGAAATGCCCGTCTCTATTCATTTGTCCGTGCCGTCAAGCGTTTATCCCTATTATTTATTTTGATTTCTTTGTTTGCTCCCGATAACGACAGAAAAGTACACAGCTTTTTAACCTGTAATTTACTCCGGATTTTAAACCGATCTCTAAACTATACTGAGGTTGAAAACGAGCTGATATACAGAGATGAATTACCCATTAAGCAAATAAGTTGCGCTTCATAAAGACAGCCAGAGGAAGGAGCCACAGACTGCATCATTCATGATCAACTTTACAGAGGTAAGTTATATTATATGGAGATAAACACCGTTTTCATTGTTACTGTTACTTTTGTTCAATTTTTGTAGATAAAATTTTGTTTGCTTTATTGTGTTTGTTATTTATTTTCTAATTGCGTGTTCCAAGTTCCCGAGTTCTTAGGTATCCGAGGGCCTTAATCCGGCCTATGTTGACACGTGTAATTTCAAATTTGATTACATTTTAGTGATTTCTCTAATGAACTTTCAGTTAATATAATAATAATACTTCGTTGGTATCTCCGTTCTGATCTGAAGAATAAGATGGGTGAAAATTCAGCTGCTGATCACCAAGGGTATGAAATAGGAAAAAATTTGAACCTGATATAAACAGTAGTACTGTAGTTATATACTTGAATATGTTCGAAACAATACATTGTCTTGAGCTCACACTAGATGAATAAAGGGTAGTTGTACTTCTGGCCAAGAGAAAAAATACCACCTAAACGCTTAGGCAAAGCCCGGCGTCGTGCCTCCACCATGATAGAGACATCAGTTCGGTACCCGAGGCGATCGGCAGACCAGTGCCGTAAATACTAAAGTGCAGACTCGGCCGCTGCTGTGGCTCCGTAATCATAGGTTTCCTGAAACTAATTAAAGGCGTGCACGGCAGCCAGTTCAAGAAACTCGGAGCGGCTACAGCGTTTTATGCTCTTGGGACACTTGCAGTGATGTTAATTAAAACGAACGCGTGTTTCTTAATTAAAAGATTTGCGCGTGTGTATTTTGTATATATCCCAACAAATTACGGTATTTCTTCCTTTCCTCGTATGGATACTGTAAACAAGCAGCAAAGGCCGCTTCTCTTGATAGCCAAAGAGCTGAGGGAACTCGTCCAAACATTTGACAGAATTCTGAGCTGCTCGAGAAACTAAAACTGCGAGGCGGTCGAAAATTCTACTAGGGCACACACGAAATCTTCTCAAAATTTTACTTCTCTTTTCACAAAAGCTTGGAATGAGTTTGAGGGTCACATGACATCAAGTTTCGCTCAATATGTGTTATCATGCTTAAACTTGTTCAATAGCAAGGCAAAAATAAGTACAGCGGTACCATTCGCTTCACAAATATTATTTTGCATTCTGTGGTAATATATCTCAAATATAATAAGCTATCTAGGCTTTAAAGCAAATTTAATTACGACTTCGATGCAACGGACTGTGCGTTTACAAAATTTCTGCGCAGCTCACCAGCGGATCTCTGTCAACTGTTACATAAAAAATTATGCCTATTTCTCATCCAATCGCTTGTTCTCTTATTCCAACCATTGTAGTTTAATCTGGGAAAATCCTCAGAAAATCTTATATCTGATATAAAAAAAATCCTAAATTTTGTGACAAAAGTAGTTCTCGACAGAAAATTCACCAGGCGCGATCATGCCAGTTCACTGTTGAACAAGCTCCAATGTCTACGAGATAGCACGAAATTAAAACTAGATGCAGCCCGATATATTTTTGTCTCTGCGTGATCCTGGGAAATGCCGAGGACCGATGTTCTGCACTTTACTATTCCCAATAGTAAAATCAGTGGCCGTCCTATTGGGTTAGAGCATCTCCAAGTGAACTACACCCACACCAGGAATAGTACACGAGAACTTGCTATTTCTGGAGCCAGGCTTTAGAATGACCTCTATAATTCAATGCGTGATGCGACTGGATATAATCAGTTTACCATGATGGCGTTGTCGCACTTTGAGAGGTCCCAATAAATGTGCTAAAAATTTGCTAGGCGAACGCGACAGACACTCTCTCACCCATGGCAGAAATTTTCGAGTCCACATCTTCTATAAATAGCTCCTTTAACTTTCTTTTTTGATGGTCCCTAACGACAATGATTCACAGATAAATTCTTGTCCGTCATGTATAGCTGAGTCGCAGGTAAAGAGCTGAATTTAATTCGCGACGTGCGCCGTATTTCTAACTGTAATAAGTCTATTTTGTATTTAATTTTTTTCATTTTTTATCATATATAGCATACAAAAATTTAAACCTCAATACCTGCTCAGAAATTGTTGCAGTTGAAGAGTTGAATTAAATCGTAATGCGTACCGTATTAATAACTGTAATAAGACTATTTATCCCTAATTTCTTCATTTTTATTATTATCTATAGGATAAAAAAAGTTAAACGAGCACATCTGTGCAGAATTGTGCTGCTTATATAACTTCTAACGGATTAACACTGACCATCTACCAGTATAAATTCGATAAGTTTGCTTTAAGAATGTTAATAATATCTCTGACGTCTAGTGAACATTGACTATCCATTAGTGTGAAGCTACAGGCCAAATGCCAATTTTCTCCCGATGCTAAGCTTAAAACAAAGTACCGCAGGGGTGCTGCGCCCTGGGTATGTTGAGCACCAGCAGTCAGATCACAGAATGCAAGTGTCTGTGGTGTTTCTTTCTCTTTCCTGGAAAGAAATGGTTAGCTGGTCTGTATCTTCTGAATTTCACTCCCCATTTTTTACCCTGTTTTGAAAATCTTACAACAATATCGTTTACGAATTCACAACAGTTTGCCCTAGTTACGTCCGCCAAGGAGGTTACGTTTTCGTCAAGTTTGTATATCTGTCTCTTTGTCTGTCACTAAGATAACTCAAAAAATTATGAACAGATCTTAATTAAATTTACAGGGATTGTTAAGTATGTTATTTTGGGTGGAACAGATGAAGTGCATTACTAACTAATGCAATGTCCAGCTTATTTTGCTGAAATATGTACATAGAATAAGGTGATCTAGGACCTTTTTTAGGAATAACGTTTTCGCTGGAAATTTTGTGGTTCTGTGTCTGTAAGACTGTTTTGCCGCGCAGCACTTTTTATTGGAACACGCGCCCTTGCAGACTGCTGCATTATTGGAACACGCTTCAGTCTTCAACTAATTCAGCAATGGTCCAATTCCATTAGCAGGGCGATGTGCATCAGAGCATGGGCAAACCCGCAACATCATATCTTTGGATCGATATACCTGAATCGTTCTAAATGATACATGTTATGCCACCACAGGCGGCTGGTCAGCTCTAAATAATACAGGTTTTGCCACCACATGGTGGTCGGTCACAGCAAACACACGGGAGCAAAAGCTGCTCGGGTCATTCGATTATACAAGACACTGCAAACTCACCTCTGCATCTCCCCAGGCCCAGACACCCCCAGTGCAGGACAGCCAGACCAGGGAGGCATCCATACCAGCTATAGGGATCATACCAATTAATCCCTACACAAAAAACTAGACTACAAATACCTAAGCCATCCTAGTTCTCGCTGCGAAGCCCTAGTAAGTCAGAAACTCCTTAAAGAGTGTTACACTGTGGAGCCCTAATAATAATAATAATAAGCTCATTTATTTCTCATATGGAGACTGTCCAACAAGGTTAGAACACAGTATCCTGAGGTTTTCATGCTTAGTACTAACATAAGAATAATACTAAAAAGTAACATAAGAGACAATTGGCACTAACATAAGAATAATACGAAAAAGTAAAATAAGAGACAATTGGCATTAAATTTGCAGAGATCTACTAGTGCAATGCCCGCATCTAAATAAGGAGATGATATTGACATTATTTTTCGTTGAGAGGAACGTTGGTTACACAGAAGTGGTGTGAAAAGTTTTTTTTTTTTTTTTTTGAGAGAGAGAGAGAGTATGAATTACAGTATGCAGCCTAAAGTGAGCTAGGGCAAGTAGTTGCTGATTAAATTGAGAATATATAGACCAGCTAACCATATTCAGGAGTGAAATTGGAAACAGATATGTATGACAAGAAATAGCTAGTAATGATAATTGAAAAAACTTGAGTTAAAATAGAATAGATTAGGCCTATATTAAAGTGAAAGAGACGCTGTACATTTCAAATTTAGTTCATAATATAACCGTGATTTCCCTGTTTGTGATAGACAAGGATTTATTTATGTAAAACAGCCTGTGGGTCATTAGAAAAGAATAGTAAGCAGAGATCACGTTAGAATATATGAATTAACTAAGATGTTTGCTATGCTTGAGAGAGTGTCTGTCACGGTTACCTTAAGAATTTTAGCAAAGAAGCAGAGTGAAAATAAATACTTTTTTCCCTAGTAAATCAGTAACTCCTTAAACAGTGTTAAACTCATCTATCCCTAATAGTCACCTCTCTCTTACCCCACACTCTTGCCAGATACTCTTTGACACACTCAATCATCCTCACACTTGCTGCTCCATCACATCCAAGCATTCGAGTCAACCATTCCTGGCCCGTTCTCTCGTACACCACACCTTGTGCATCCCACTCTTCCAGCACCACTTGCATCATCACCCTTCGTTCCTGTGAATATGCTGCACACTCCAAGATTAAATGTTCTACACTTTCATCCCAACCCCAGTCACACGTTTGGCACACACGACTTCCCATTTCATTCACAGATAGGTGCGAGCATTCACACTGAGAGCCTGAGACCGTGCTTGGAACAGCAGGTCACCATCTCTACTTCCATCATGCCAACATTCATACTTAGGACATTCTTTATTCCTGTACCATACTAGAGTCGACTTTTCTTCCATACCTCCTGGCCATTTATCTGGTCCGTATGTCTGCACTCGCCTATCAATTTCTTTCCTCCACTTCAGCACATTCCAATGTAGACCTTCCCTTACTTCCACAAGCCCTCGCCATTCATCTCTAGGCAGTCCAGGTACCTGGTGTGCCTCCCTAACATGCAGGCCACAAACATCAACTGTACGTCTACACACTCTTTCCCATTTGCTCCTGCGGACATTCCACAGGTGCACCTTTCACTATCCATACGTTCCAGTATACCCTTCATACTGCGTTCCTTAAATGTGCTCCATCCCATATCCCCTCTGAGTGCCTCTGTTGCTCTCCACCTTGGTGCACTGAGAGCTGCCCTAGCAGCCTTTGTTTGTATCACTTCTAGCTTACTGATTTCACTCTCATTCCATGGCACAACATCCATACCATACATCACACTTGGTACAGCCACCACTTTCCAGATCTCTCTCAGAATTCCATACTTGCAAGCCCTTGAACGGGCCGCACTACACAGTCACCCCAACCATTCATTTGCCTTGTTTACCGTCTCATGTTTAGTTCTATCACACCCAAGCTCATCCACCCATATTCCTAGATATTTGTAGTCTCTCGTTCGCAGGCTATGTCCTGGCCCTCAAGCTGCCACACCATATTTTCATCATCTGCTGCTGAGTTTACTACTCGTACTTTGCTCTTCTCAGCACTAAATTTAACATTAAAATCCCTACCATAACAACTCACAGTATCAAGCATCTGTTGCAATTCTTCTCCACTTTCACTCAGAAGCACTGCATCATCAGCATACTAGAGCAAACACACAATATCCAGAAAAGCCAAGTACACTCGTCGACCCTCTTTCTTCATCGTCAAATGATTTCACACACAACATACATATTATCTTCCGTTCTTCTATCACTCCTAAAACCATTCTGTTCCTCACCCTGCACTCCCTCTTGCTCAACACACTTGCTCAGTTGGTCATTCAAGATAGCACAGAAGATTTTCCCTATAGTGTCAGTTAAGGCAATGGGCAGGGATGGGCAGGGAAGATGTCGCTCGTCTGCTTACAGCTAAAGCATGCTATTTCATTTTTATCTCTACGGGCAAAATTGTAAAGTTGATTTTAGGGTCAGAGATTCTTAACTTAATCCCCATAGAAAAACAATGGGGTTTGAAAGTCATATGTCTCGAAGACTATGCATTTCCGATTGATATAGATTTGTATCACTGCACGTCTCTAATAGACTTCTATCGATATCTAGTAGTGAATTAGCTGTGCCTTGCTGCCTTTTTCTTGAAAATTTAAAAAAATTTCCAGTCGCTGAGCACTATGCACAGTGAATAAAAACATGAGTTTAAACAAACAAGAAAACTTACTAAATTAATGTTTATCGTTTCTGTTTTTATACAATTTGTATAATTTTACCCTAAAACATTGCCATAACTTAAGTCCCTGTCGCTGCTACGCGTGCATCAACACGTCGCGGCTAACCAGATCTATCTTTAATATTGTTCGTTCGAAATAAGCGAAGATGTTGCTTGTCTGCTGCTCACGGTTTTATGGCCATGGCACATACTAGTCAAAAGAACGAGTAACATCATCTTTTCGTCTGAATGCGTTGATGTGCCCATTTATATAACACACACTTGCAAAGGGTTTTGAGTTATATACCTCTCCAGATATAATGATGTCTCCGAAAGTTAACTAACGACACTTGCAGAGTAAACATGCCATTGCCGGTCAACATTTTTACACATTCTCTTAGCAATCCCAAGGCTATGTTTACGAGAATCAGCATAAGGTTTAGACGAAAATATGGCGATGCTCATGTCTTTGTTGAATGGTGAGTGTCATGGCCATTAGTGACGGCAGAGTACTGCACTGCTAACGTTTTTTCAACTTTTTTGCCCATCTCAGATATTGCCTTTATTTAACTGAAGTGAGTCTGTGCAGGTCCAGGAAGCAAAAAGCGTAACGGGAGGACTCACGAGAAATTAGCACCAAAAAGTGACGTCATCATCGACGAATTTATGCCAGAGCAGACTAAGAGTGTTTTAACTAATTTATCCAGAAAAAATTGCGAAATTCATCTCTAACGTATAAATAAGATAATATAAGCAATTTTAGCAGTTATCTATTGAAAATTGCAGTGCATCCTGGTGGAAGCTTTTACAGCACTAGCGCCAAAATTGTTCCCTTCGGAAGGCCGAGTCATAGAGACGTATTTTGGCGTTTCAATGTTCCAAATCTTCTGAAATATGTGAAAATGCGAAGTGATTGCCGAAAAGTATCTTACAGCGACGGTGCAGCGCAATAAAGAGCTGCGGGGAGGGCCGTGTTTGTAAGTTGAGTGTTCTCTTCTGGCGACCTGATTTAACTTCTTTTTATTAGTTCAAGGCTACTTCAAGCCTTATTTACACTTCATATTGAGTTCACAGTGCTCTCCACAGAACCTCTTCATTTCCTAACAACAAATATAAGCACCATTATAGCCAATTCTGTACGCGAGATACCACAGTAGGAGTTCGAGCCTATTGCTCAAACTTTCTGTACATGGCGACAACATTTTGCAGCTGACCAGTAATGAGCGGGAGATTGAATGAAATAAGTCGAAGAAAATACGGTGATAGGATCAAGAAAACAACATACGAAGACCTGAGGTCCCATACTCAAATACTTTGACTCGTCGTTGTGATGTACATTTGCTACTTGCGGTCACGGCTAAGTTTTATTTTAGTTCTATTCAGTCCTCCCGTTGCATTCTTTGCTTCCTGATGCTGGTGTATGCTGCCGTGTATTCACGTCCTTCTGCGCATCAACTTGGAACTGGAGGCACCTCCACCGGTTTCATTTTACCCTGATATATATAAGTCCACCTCATTTACAAAATCCACCTCGCTTACCCAAGTCGGCGTCGCGCCAAATTGTCAGTACACCGAGGTGGACATCAATAGATACTATGCTAGCCGCTTGGTAGGGCTCCACAGTGTGGCTCTGCTTAGTTAAGGAGTTCCTGACGTACGGTTCCACAGTGAGAGCTAGCATGGTTTAGGTATTTGTAATCTAGTTTGTTGTGTAGTTAGGGATTTATTGGTATTAATAGCTCCTAGGTAGTGTGGATGCCTTCCTCAGGCTCCTTGGTCTGACTGTCATGCACTGTGACTGACTGGGGGTGTCTGGGTCTTGGGAGG
>LQNS02278140.1:3448270-3463444 GCA_001587735.2 Parhyale hawaiensis | reverse complement strand
TGTTTTGACACTTTTCAGTATGAAATAAAAGTTTAACTAAGTGGAAAGACCAACATTTGTCCATCCACTGAGTGTTTAAATTCTTATTTTTAACTTGCCACAATAGCATCCCTGCCAAAACTGCATGTAGGCTTACTCTTGTTTAACTTCAGTCCGTTTTACTCTTCACCTGAAATCCCTGTGGACTGCAGAAAAGCAAGGGGGTAGTAAGATGAGTGATGGACTCAGTAGTCAATTGGAGGCGAGTGGAGAGGGATTTCCAGTCTATTTGTTTGTGGAATGATTGAATTTTATGTTGAAATTTAGTAAAATGTGTAGTTCATATTTCATACATTTTTATGTTTTGAAAGTATCTACCAGTATATTTTTTCTATATATCTCAGTATTTAGATTTAAATGTGAGTCTGAAGAGCAAACAAATTAAGGCATTCGCCCTAGCAGTGTATACTAGACCTTTGCGCTCTGATCCTTGAGAAATAAAAGTGGGCAGCTGTTGGGAAGTGGATGGAGAAGTACATGTAGAAGTGTAGGTATCTATGTTAGGCTACAAAATTATGGTAGCAACTAGCAATGTTTGCCCTTAATGGCCCCTTATCCTCCAAGGATGACGATGTAGGCTACCTCGGTGGCTCATAAGGCTTTTAAAACCTTTTAATTTGCATTGCACTTCATGGGTAAATTATTTTGAATCTATTTTACGTTTCTCAGTAAGTAGCTTGTGCAGAATGGGGTTTTTGTCGTTTGTTTCACCTTCTCGTTTTCTTTTCATTCTTCTTATTGCTTAGCTCTCATATTTTCTCAACTTTTCATCTAAGAAAGCCATACATGTTAAACAGGTTGATACTGTATTTTGCCTATAATGATCTATGACTACTGTGGGACTCACTGAATAGATAGCTAGCTATGTTGCTATGAATCATACCTACTAAAATGCCAACATTTCTCGTCAGTTTTTTTTTTTATGTAGGTATGGAAACTAGGTAGGTATAGCTAGCCTATATATAAACGGAGGCGGATGAAGAAGTTAAGGCTCAGTCATTTAATTAAGGCAGGGGTTCTCAAAGACCTAAAAGTTGCAGCACATGAAAGCCTACTAGTACCTAGCGAGTGCTCTTTGCACTACCTGCAGTACCTATGTGTAGAATTTTAAACAATGCGTTAAAATTAACCCGAATGTCAAATATGTTGAAGTTCAATTGGAACAAATTTATAAATATTGTATACCTACCTTTATTCATTGAAACAGGGATGGAGAAATTAAAATACTGTCGATTAACTTACCCATGATGTGTCAACAAAGGTAGTGTAGCTGTATCTAGAGTCAAATCCCGAGACCACACTATACCGTGTTATATATAGCTAGGTACCTTCTGTAATATAACTGCATAGCTATTCTTTTTATGTCATTCTATGATTCACATGATGCAGAAAATAATTTCCCTTACCCAGGACATCGTCTGAGAACTGCTGACCTGTACAGTTAATTGATGATTAAAATACAAAAATAGTCCTCTATTTTGGCTGGAAAATGCAGCAAAAAATTGAATGATTCCATGCTTGACAACATATCCTTACCCATTTCTGTAAATGCATTGCTTGAGTATTTGCTTACTCGCATTTCAGTTTCTGATCGCTCTTCATACTGCTGCAGCGTTGGAGTCTGATGTTTCTGGGGGCCGGGAATCAGAGTCCAAAGTTTAATAGGACCCTTGCTTGTTGCGCGAAGAGTCTATTAAAATGGGCACATTTCATTGAGAAAGAGTACCTAGCTACCTAAAAGCCCGTAGGAGTTCAATATTTTTACGCTTCAAGTAGTCAGAGTCAAACATTGGCTGGACTCAGGAGTCACACTTGGTAGCTACAACTGACTTCCCAAGTCTGGTTCTCTATTGAGTCTATTCTGCACTTGAAACTCATTTAGTGAAACTCAACTGTAGACACAAATTTTATATGAGTAATTTGTTCTTTGGTCAATGGAATGGGGGATTAGTCACCTAAGAGCTCAAGTATCACCTACACGATGATGTTTGATTTATTACCATCTCCAAATAGGTTGTTTTAGTTGGGTTTGTGTCTTTGTCTGTCATCAAGCTAACACTGAAAGTTCCATAGATGGATATTTACCAAATTTACAGGGTTTGTTTGACATGTTAGGAGGAATAGATGATTAACTTTTGTGAAGTTCCTTTCAACCATTTGTTTGTCTGCCTGGTTGTGTTTTAGTAGATACAATAACTCAAAACATTTTAGACAGATTTTCATGCACTTGGCACGAATGTTACATACCGATGTGTTACGTAGAGAAAATGACCAAATTTTTCTGATCTGCTGTCAGTTTGTTAGGGTTTGATATTAGGTTTGGTTAGCAATATAACTCAAAAAATTATTGATGGATTTTTATGAAAAATACAGGAACTGTTAGAAACGTTAAGAAGCACAAATGACCAAATTTTGGTGACGTTCAGTTTGTCCGTTTTTGACTATGGCATTGTTTGTAAAAACATAACTCAGAAAGTTCCGAAGCATATCAAGAATACAACAGAAACTGTTGTTACTGTCAACAAGCACATGTGGCCAAGTTTTGGTGATCATAAAGCAGAAATCCTAGTTTCAGGACCAAATTGGATATTGCTTTAATACCTATTACATTACTGGGCAGAAGTATAGACTATGCTCTCGTAGTGTTCTATTTGGTACCGGTACACGTGATCTGTGTATCATCTTAATCTCATTAGTGTAGGTTTGCTACCCTGAGTTGGTGCTTTTGATTTGCTCACGTTAGCCGAGAGTTGCCCCGTCAGATTAGCCTTAACATATCAAAACTTATCGTGAACATCGGAGTCACAAAATTAGTTTCATTGCAAACTATGCAGAAGATGACCGATACATGCACAACAGGGTTGCCTGAAACTCGATCCAACGTGAATATGCTGCTAAAAGTCGTAGTTTTGGAGACTCCAAAACTATTTGGATTGGATAATATATATCCTTCAAAGCACAGGATTTGAACGTGCCCTCACTGTGTTGCTCTTCTTGTGCCAGTTGACTGTGGCGACCATGTTGTGGTGATCAACAGCAAGCACATCGCTCTTCCTGGTGATGAGTGGGAGAGACGAGTATTTTACCACCACACCGGCTATGCCAAGGGAGCTTCGTGGACTTTGGCTCACGAAGTCCATAAGAAGGACCCCACAATGGTAAGTTACGTCAGTAGCGAATTGGATTTGGTGAATCTCACCTATCATATAACTGCCTCGAAAATGAGCTATGTTAGTTTTATGTATGTCGTGCCGCCTCCCTCCTTGCAGCTCGTGCAGCTCATCACGCTTCGAACATGTACCCAGTCCGTAGCTGGCTCAGTAGTGAACGAAACGAAGTGTTGCCTACATTAGATTGTTTTGTGTTCAAAATGTTAGCGTGAGTAGTGCACTTGACCCTTAGGTAGTACACTGTAGAGCCTATCATGCTGGTATACTAGCCTACCTATACCTATGACCTACCTGAAGTGCGCTACATTCTAGTTCGACACCCATTCAGCTGAACCGAGCCTAGCTTAACCCTTCTTAACTACCATAATTTAACACCTAGCTACTTTGAGGTAGGTCATGCGTCCATCAGCCCTAACTCTCATCGAGCCTCCAGTGTACCAGCGGGGTTCATACAGTTGGTTTTTGAATAGAAAAACTGTTTCAGTCGGCCCTCAGGAGGCATAAAGTGGACCACGAGGTTAAGTTACTTTGTTCCGTTCCCTGGAAAGTTTCCATAAGTTAAGCCTTGGCTAGGCATTTGGAACATCTATCACTTTGCACCGATTTTGCTTAATTTCTTATGCTGTTCTCTTTTTTTACTGATTTTCTGTTCCCGTGAACTTGGTCCTTCGTCCAGGTGTTCATCATGATTCTTGACACACCTGCTACCTACCTCTTCAATTTTGTCTCTTGTAGCACAGTCGTGGCGTCTCGGGAGGCTTCACTCTATTCTGGTTATTTATTTTGTAAGGATTCTGTGTCCTCTTGTGCAGAGACGTCCCGAAGGTTCAGCCATTAGCTAGGCCCTCGGGACGTCTCTCTTTCGTGCCCACTTTGCTTCCTTCCTTATTTCATACTCCTACTTGCTCATGCTTTATTCTGTTCTTCCTCTTCTGTCCCGACTTGCTGTTCCCATGCACGTTGATCCTGTGTGGGAACACCTTTGCGCATGGGTTCCCCATTTCTCTTGGCATACTATGTGTCCCTTGCTCTTTTCCTCTGTGATATTGTTCTGCTTGGAAACGGAGGCTTTAACTTCCTAACTATAATTCCTATTGTGTCGAGTAGAATATTCGTTATTATATTAATTCTTTAAGTCTCTGCTGCCTAACAAAGGTGATTTCACAGAGTAAGAAAGGACATTGATACAGTATAGTGATAGGAACTAGTGATGGGTTGGATGTCATTTTTGGACATCCACGGATGCGGATGCAATTGCGGATGTTGCCATCATGACATCCGCAGATGCTGATGTCACGGCCGAGAACCTCGTATGTTAGGGGCAAGGACTGGTTTGTCTAGTGTTCTAATGACGTATATTAGGATAATGGCAGAACCAGTCCTTGCTTACCTAACCTGCAAGGTTCTCTGCCTCGAGAGCTCATTGTTGGTTAGCTATTCATTACTTGGCGTCAATCTTTGATTGGCCTTACTTAGCATCGTCATTAAAGATGATGCTAAGTAAGGCCAATCAAAGATTGACGCTAAGGCCAATCAAAATTTGACGCTAAGTAAAGCCAATCAAAGATTGACGCTAAGTTAGGCCAATCAAAGATTGACGCTAAGTAAGGCCAATCAAAGATTGACGCTAAGGCCAATCAAAGATTGAAGCTAAGTAAGGCCAATCAAAGATTGACGCTTAGTAAGGCCAATCAAAGATTGACGCCAAGTAAGGCCAATCAAAGATTGACGCTAAGTAACTAATATCCTGTAATAAAACCCCCCTTCTAGGAGGTACTCCACATGCTTAAAGTGCCCCATATGCTGGACTGAGCAGCAACTGGGTAGGTACTTCATAAAACCTAACCCGCACGTTCACACCTACGCACACACCCTCTCACGAAGTCACGACGGCAGTTTATACAAAACTTGGAGGGGAAAACTTAGATGGTGCTTTGTTGACAAGAACAGCTGTTGCACACATTTCAATCCAAATGGTAATTTGCCGTTTTCCGCACTATGGATAAGCTTAGTGTGGAGTTATTAACCTGCGCATCTGCGCCTCTTTTGCTGCGGATTTTACAGTTCTAACATCCGCGGATGCGATTGCGGATTTTACCATCTTAACATCCGCGGATGCAGATGCGGATATCAAAAAAGGTGTGGATGTTGCGCGAATGCGGATGGGAATATTCACTCCGTCACTATAATAGAAATGTGGAACCCATGCACGAGGGTGTTCCTACACAGATCGACGCGCATGGAAACAGCAAGTCAGGAAAGAAGAGGAAGAACAGAGGAACCTAACATCAGTTGGAGTAGGAAGCAGTCCTATGGAAGCAAAGTAGGCACATAACACTGACGTTCTGAAGGACCAGCTGATTGCTGAGGTAACCCAAACAGGATGAGTAAACTTGACTGTCCTACTCCTCTAATCCATCCTATGCTCCCTGAGGAATCAAAATATTCAGTGGAACATTATGAATTTATTGCTTTTCCTCCGTCTATTTAAGCCCTCATGGGTATATTCTAACGGGCCCTTTCCCTGTCACGAGATGTATGCCCAGGCCTCACGAATCCTGGGTCAAACTTGAGCGCCTTCTCCGCCGGAGGTGTTGTAGTTGGCTGCTATTCCTGCAGACGAGGTTAGTTTTGTGAAGTTGGGTAGGGTTTCTATATTTCTCCTTCAATTCCGCGAGGTGGCCGACCTTTTCCGCGGGGCTTCTATTTCATCCCGTGCGGATGGCCATGTAAGGGGCGTTCCGCATGGGAGGGCCCTTGGGTTTTGGTTGGAATATCTAACAGTCTTTCTCTCTGCTCTCTCGGACAAACCCTTTTTCTTTCACGTCCTATCTTGTTTTTGACATGGCCTTTTTGGGCATGCTTCATTATAATAGCTTGAACGGTTGACTTTGGAGTGTTTAACCTTTTGAAAATCTTATCATAGCCTTCCCCTTAAGATGACAAGCTACAACACGTTTTCGGAGGTCTTCACTGTGTTTTTTAATCTTCACCATCACAATAATCTCTTGTTTCTATAAAAACATACTGTAACAATTATCTGAAGTGGAATAATACCAAAATTTAAATGAAAACATTTGAATACAAACCTTTATCAATAAATATATGTCGCAACACTTCAAAGAAAAATTACAAAATATATGCACCTTGAATAGACAAAAAAAATATCAACCGTGTCAAGAATTTGGAATTTGCAATACTCACACTTCTGCTCACTACTCTCTTATAACAGAAATTTTCAAAATTCTGATTATTGCATTGGAAAGAACAGGTGGAGATACATACATATGATAGTATGTAACTTTCATTCCAACCTCCTGACACGCACAGGATTTTAAGGACAGTACCTGGTATGTTCGTTCTAAAGCATCGTGCCAATAATATGCTCATGACTGTATTCTCTTACAATTTACAGGTGTTCCGACGTGCCGTTTATCACGCGCTGGACACTACCCTAAAAAGGCGAGCTAGAATGTGCCGACTCCACATCTTCCCTACTGCTAAGGTATGATTTTCTTTGATCTTATTAGTAGTATTTTTTTTGACATTCAGTTCAAATAAAATTTGTACTTTTTATTCTTGTAATGGAAAATATCTGTAGATACCAACAGAGCGTCTACGCTGTACTGGAGAAGCGCTAACATGCATAATGGTGCTCCTACTATGAGCGAGTTGTTCAGCTACCTGCTAAAGGTTAGGGGGCATGAATTCATGAACACATCGATAGCAGGGGAGGCGCAAGCTCACTAGGAGAGTCTCTCCCTGTCGCCAGTGCTGCGAATGGTACACTTTAAGAAAGATGGGTGTATGCAACCGACTGTCGAGTATCTAAGGTTAAGTCGTGTTCGATCCCCCTACCTTAATAATGTTATTTAATCCGATTATTATCTCCCTACTCTTTCATGTCTCAAATTAATGGTGTGCCAATACAACTTTTGCTGCTGATGCCCATACAGTACCCAGCAAGTGGCAGATGCCTGAAAAATGCCTGTTCATTACTCATGTCCATACTTTATTCATTTATTTTTTTTTAAATATGCAACACCAGAGTGGATTCTTACAAATGAATGAATGAATTGTTCTTTACAAAAACGTGAAGTTCTTAAGAATTCCCATGGTAATGTCAGTCAATATATGTACTACTTCCAGGCTTCTTGACTCAATATGGTTTTTCAAGAGCACAGGGAAGGGACACACCTTGACTGTTGGGTTGGCTACCTGGTATTGGGTTACCCGGCCTTATCTTAATGAGGCTGTGCTTTTTCTCAACAAGAGTTTTTTCTCCTCTTGCTGTCTTACAGGAGGAAGAACTCGTGGAGTGAGGTTGCATAAGTAGCGTATCATATGGGGCTTAGGGTGAAACATTTCTTCTGCTGGAAATACAGTAACTCTCTTTGAAACTCGGCCAAGTGCACCTGTTTCTTGCGTGCGTTAATGGATTAGTTGGGTAATAAACCTTTCGTTTGTTTCAGATAAACGAGGATCTTTTACGGAATGTGAGCGCACAGCTTCGGCAGATGCGGGCCGTGCCCAAGAGATTGGATCATTATTCTCAAGAAGAAATCGATAACTTTCCAAAAGTTTTCGAATGGCCCAGAGAATATGTGCTCGAAAAGTGATGCCTGTTGTATTCCTAACGTCTGTAAATATATGTTTAGAAAGAATACACCTTTTTCTTGGAACATATTTCATCAACGAAGTAAATACAGGGTCTTACAAAAAAAGATATTGACAAAAATACTTCTATGCTAAGTTTCCCTCCGAAATTTCTGGCCTCTTTTTCAACGCTTTGGTGCTCAGATTTGCACGGCAAGCGCTCAAGAAGCAGCAAAATGCTTTGAAACTCGTATGTTGTATCACCATAAGAACTTGGAAATTATTCAGGAAATGGGCAAAATTTTTGTCAATGCTAACCTTTAAGGACACATTAATTGTTGACTTGCCTAACACTGTATGATCAGTTGTTGATGAGGGCTGTTACACACGTCTCCAATTCATCGCTTTGAGTCGTAATTCAAATGCAGATTCTGTCCTTTGTTTTGAGCCCGCTGCTATCACAGCATTAGATTAGATAGGCGGCAGTAGACGAACCAATAGGCCCATTCCCAAAGAGACACCGGAACATACGCCCCGGCACTCTATGAGCTATTGCCATTATATGGGCAATAGTTTCACCTTCGAGCGAGCAACAACGCATATTTGCGTGAATTAAATTTGTACTGCACCAGCGAAAACAAGCAGCTGCTGAGAATTCCAGTTCGCCCAGCATTGATCTATCAGACTCTGGGAAGATCATGCATGAGGAGCGAATTTAGCAGGATGGGTCTTGGCCAGGCTCACCTATGCTTTGGGAAGTAGCGCCCCCTAATAGGACCCTCTAGTTTCCTAAGCCGTAGCTAGTCCTTCGGTACGTCTCTCTTTCGTGTTTACTTTGCTTTACTCTGTTTTCACGCTTCTATTACTTATCCAGGGTGTCTAGCACTCTAAAAAAAACTCAGGAAGAAAAACCGCTCAGGGAAAACGGGACCATGAATCACAAGTGAAGGAATTTCTGCAGGGCAGTGGATGGTGTTCCACGTGGGGTTTTCTTTATGAATGTGGCGTTCCCCCAGTGCCCGAGCCACCGGAGGATTATTTGTTCTGCAGTGCCGGGGAAAAGTGGACGACTACCTAGCTCTATTTTGCAGCAAATCCTAACATTGTGAGGGTTTTTAGTAACATTTTCAGTGCTGTTCAGCCCATTCTCGTTGAGTGATATTAAAGTGATAAGGAATTCCCTTCATATCATCTGATAAAGATGTGCTCTGTCCCATCAAAACATTAATGTACATTGATTACCAATACATACACTATGAATGGAAATAAAGGTGTATGGCAGAATTGACCACATCTCAACTATTTGGCTGAAAATTTCACAGAAAGTTAAACTTATGATGCTTATGGTATCTGTAAATTTTCAAGCGACTAATCATACTGGTTCTCGAATTTTTTTTTGTCAATTTTACTAATTTCACTGAGCGGAGGTAATAGTTTTTTGACTAAAAAAATATTCACTGCTTTATATCATCAAAGGAACAAAAGTGAACAACGCAAATGAGAAAAATATGTATTAAACAAGAAACCATTCATCAAACGTTTATAATGACTGAAAAAAAGTCTTATTTGCCAACATAGCTCCTGACGTTGAAAATTTCAGTAAGCCTTGAATCCATGCAGCCAGTTAGTTTCTTTATTGCAGAAGGTGGAACTGCCCCGGCTGCTGCAGCAAAAGCATTCCACAAGACTGTTTTTGAGTGTTACTGCCTTCCATCTCCGTAAATTCGCCTTCTCAGAAGGGCCAGAAGTTTTCAATTGTGTTTAGATCAGGTGAGCACGATGGCCAAATAATCAGTTTCTCTCCATGGAACCCCAAAGAGCCCAGAAATGCTGTGGTAGTAAGGGCAGAGTGAGAAGGCACATTATTATGCTTGAAAATCAAGTTTTGAAGCAACAAAAGGGGTATGTTATCCCGCCATGGGACCAAGGCGTCCTTTAACATGTCACAATACGATGCAGATGTAATTTTCACACCATCAGGTACTCTAACCGGACCTACAAGTCGATCCCCTATGATATCAGCCCATATACCATCTCCCTGTTTTTGACGTTTTACTCGTTGTGACACTCGCCTCCATGTAGCACCCAACCCTTACTCCACTCATCAGATCCATCAAGGGTTGCCCGGGTTTTGTCTTTAGAAAGAACGTAATTCATGTTGATCTTCATGTATTTCTCTGCCCATTTCATCCTCAAAATTTTATGTCGAGATCTGAGGAGGCACTTTCAGAGATTTGTTGGAAGTAATTTGCGAAGAAAATATTTCTTGTGGTTTTAGGCACTTCAGGAAGCCTAGCAGCCATAAAAATTGATTTACTTATTTACCCGGATCTTTAATGTAGCTGACGGACCATATTTCTCATGTCTCTATCAGCAACAGTCCTTGAGTGCCCAGGTTCTGATCGTTTTTTCCGTGGTGAAGGGTCCTTCAATAATATTGTCACTGTGTCAATATGGCGTTCTATTTTTCAGGCAATATCAGGAGAGGTACGTTTAGCAGTTTCTTTGATGATAATTAGACAAAAATCTCTATAATAGCACTTAAAATCTCTGTGTGACATAGGTAGTATCAAACATTCAGGAAGATCACTAAAAGCTATCACGCATTGAAATACAGCGGAACTGTTTTCTATCTCAAGCCTAATCGTAGGTAAAATAAATCTGGTACATCTTATATCATATTGATGATAAACTTGCATGGCACTAAAGTGGCTTTCAAAAAATGCAGTCTCTCCTGATATTACCTTACGCAAAAGCTTAATTAAATAATAGCGATAGACGTCATCAAATTTTAAGACATTTAAATCCAAGTTACTACATGGTAGTAGTGGAAACCAAAGGTACATTGTTTTGATCTCATTTTACTCGCAATATAATCCTAAGAATATCGTTCATTAATGTTTTGATCGGTTTGACAACGTTTTCACTAGCTCCACCCTANTGCGTAGGTGAGATGGGAGTAGTTAAAACAACGCATAGTATACAGTTAGTAAACCTTCCTTAGGCAAGTACCGGTATTTCGATAGTGAATAAATAACACCTTTTGCTTTGCTCAATTTTTACAGAGAGTGGACACGTGCTGGTTGAACTTCAGTTTCTCATTAATAATAACACCAAGGTATTTGAAGGACCTTTCCCACTTCAGTTCAGTTCCGTTAAAGTACACGTAAGCCAATTGATCCACTTTTGCAGCAGAAAATAGCATGACTTTCGTTTTATCTGTGTTTGGCGTTAATTTATTCACCTCGAGCCGCTCTGAAAGATCGTTGATTAATTTTTGCACTTTTGTAACGCAACCAGTAGTGACTTGTTAGTATAAAAAACAGCATCATCAGCAAATAGTAAAGACTTAGCACCATCAATACATGAAATGTCATTAACGTAAATATTGAAGAGTAAGGGGCCAAGAACCAAAACTTGTGGCACACCTATGTTAACATTTCTCTTAAATGACAGACATTCATCATTAACTACATACTGTTGACGTTGGTGTAAGTAACTCGTAAACATATCATTAGTGTGGTCTCTTATTCCATAATGGGAGAGCTTTATCATTAAAATTTCGTGATTGACCGTATCAAAGGCTTTCTGTAGAAAATCTACGAATAAACAAGCAGCATCAGTTTTTTTCTAAAAGCCGATAACAGATCGTGAACTAAAGTAAAAATTGCATGTGTCGTGTTTCTGCCCTTTCTGAATCCATATTGGTTTTTGTTTAAAACATTATGAACATCTAAAAATTGGACTAAACGTGAGAGGATTAGTTTTTCAAAAGTGTAATTGAATAACGCGAGTTGAAATTTGTCTATAATTAGATGGCACATCCCTATTTCCTGACTTGTGTAGTGGTATGACACAAGCTGTTTCAAGTATTTTGGGTTAAATTCGTAAATCAATGGATTTGTTAAAAATAGAGCACCAATAATCACATATAAATGGTATAATCTAAATTAAATGATATTGTATTTCATTTTTGTGAAGCAACCTCTGTTTTATTGCTCACAAAATATCTGAAATTTCATTACCCGTAACTGGCGAAAGATTGCACAGATCGGCCACTCTAGGAGTTGAGTTACTATATTGCCTATTGTTTGATAAATATTGAGCTAGATTACTAGCTATTGTAGAAAAATGATTGTTCGAGTAGTTGGCCAGATCAGCCCCTCGAACGAGTCTTCCATTCACACCCTTCTCCTGAACACGATCAATGACTACAACCTAGCAGGTCATTAACTAACTTCCAAGTTTTCTGCTGGGTGCTAGCGGCTTGATTGAATGCATTCAGGTAATATTCACACCTGATCAAACAGCTTAAAACATTCTGTATGCGGAGTAGGAATGTTTGCTTATAATATTGCGTCGGTACAAGCAATATAGCCTATGCTTTTTCCTGACTAGAGTCCTAATTTCTTTCTTTATCCACTTCACTTTAGGTGGCCTAGATTGCACACGTTTCAGAGGAAAAGCCGAATAATATGCTCCATATAAGTTTGTCAGCAGCTCCGAGAGCTCACTACTTTGATGAAAATCACAGGCACTTGAAATCTCCAATGCACTAACACCACTTACAAATTGGTCAATGCTGCTTTGACTAGCAAAATTCCTATAAAAAAGTACTCTGTTTAGTTCTCCTACACGAAAGACTGCGTCTACAGGAAAAGGATCAGTGATGTTTGCATTTACAACTCCACATCGTTCAATGCCACTAAAAGTGCTATTACTCCAGATGTGATCTAGCAGAGAATATTTGGGACTATTATTTTGTAGTGAGACCCTCGTGGGCTGAGTTATTAATGGGAAGTAGCCATGGCCAACAACAGTGTGAACAGACTCGCATATTACATTTAATTCCAAAGGGTTGAAGAGATTTATATTAAAATCTCTGCACAAAATGCTTGGTTTATCTTTAGGAAGAAGACAAAAATAATCACTCGCTAGATAGTGTGTGAACTCAGAAATACTTAATAAGAATCCGTACCTAGTAGATAGGATGAAAGTTTTGAGTCAGCAGTTTTGGCATTCTTTACATCTAGGTCAACCACCTTATTACATACAAGAGATTTTCTTGATGGTTCAATTCCTTCTAGGAAGTTTGGATAGAAAGATATGCATACAATCATATATACAGTTATGCAAACAAAAATAGCCACACTTAGGGCAACTATGTTATCACCTCGGTCACTTCATTCACTGGTGACAATCATCTTTCTCATTTTGTTTGTGGGTGATAAGTAGTCTAATTTGATTCCTTGCCATGCAAGACACTTTCAACTTCTTTGGTTTTCAAAAATTTATGTACCTAAGAGCAGTGCTTACTCATTGAAGTGTAAAGTCAATAGCTATAGTTTGTTCCTGAAACAAGACTTGCTGTGGGGTCACAAGTAAAGGCAATAACTAGCTATAGAGGCTTAAATGTTATAGCAATACCTATCTGGCGTTACAGGATTTTTGCTACTTACTTTGCTTGTCAAGTCAGTGAGGCAGCCTAATTAGCAAAGATATGATTTGCAGACTCACAAATATTGACATTTTGCTTATATTGACTCATCATAGAATTTACTGAAGTTTTAAGTACTACCATTCTATTATTTTTACAAAAGGTTCATATTGGCTTCATCTAGCTATTAACTCTCGGTGTAAACCTGACAGCTTAAACTAACACCCTTGACGGTATATGCCAAATGACTTTCATTGTCTTCATTTTTCTGAAATTTTTGCATGAGCTTTAGCTCTCTGCATAATGTTTAAACTTGTTATTGATTTTCTGCATTTATGGTAGTTTGGGTTTTGCATCAGGCTAGATGACGAAATTGAAGAAAACTGGTCTATATGAATGATGAACTGTGCATTAATATTTATTAGTTAGTCATTAACTGTCCCCCATTTGAGATAGCCTACTAATATGTCATATCATAAATTGTTACCATTATTTGATTATCAATGATTTTTTGGGGGAATAAGCTCTTTTAAAACAGTTGAATCAGTGCAAAACAATGAAACGGCATTATTTTTATCATTGGAAATGTTTCCCTCATAAAACCCCCTAAAAACCAATAAAACCCTATAAAAAAAAACAAAAAACAAAAAAAACCCACTACTCACTGTATTTATTTTTAACCCTGGGTTTTTTCCAACCCTGTGTGGGGCACTTACCTTTCTCAGGTAAGGGGAGTGCAGGGGGCATGTGTCATTATAGAAGAACCTTTCGTCAATGGCGCCATAGTTTTTGATGATTTTTGGTTGACTACAGCTGTGCAATAATGCATGTGCATTTTCTAGTAGAGGTATATGCTCAAGTTGACTTTACCTTGACATGTCCTAGACATTAACTATGAAATAATCACAACAAAAATCTCTGACAGTTAACTTGAACAGAATATGTTTTGTGTTCGTTAGCTAACCACCTTAAAATGTAACCTTATAATCCGGGCCTTGCACCAGAGCTTGTGGAGCTGTAAGTTTTCCTTAGATTAAATCCTGTAGTGTTGCTGTTAGAAGTTTGTTTCTATCGTTTGAAACATATTTCTACCGTACAGAGCTTTCTCACTTCTACGCTCAGCAGTCTGCAACATCATTCTCTTACTTGAAATTCATTCCTAGTTGGTATGAATTTTTGTTTGCCAGTTCATAAGTTCAGTAATGAACAATAAAGCTGAAGACTGTACCACATACGTACGATTCATTACTAAAATGAAAAACTCATCTGAAAATAAAACTGATTTTTATTTGGTAACATAATTTATAGATCTACTGCACAGCTAATATCTTGACTTTAATTAAATGGTAGGAATTATTTACAGAATACCTACTTCAAAAAGCATCCACGATAGCTGCATGTTAGGGTATAAAAGCCCAAAATGTAGTTGAGTTACTCACAGCCAACAACCACTTGCAGTACATCATATGACAACTGACAATTAGCTGTATGCCTAACAAAATGAAAAAACTTCACTCTGTAGTGCAAAATTAAAAAAAATCATGTATAAACATTGAAAAATTGTCAGAGTATGCAAACAGGTATAAAATATTTAGTTTTTCCATAGCAATATACACATATTTCCTGGATGTATGATTGCATTTAAATTTTTTATCAGCTCATCATTTGTACTCTTTCACAGTTGATTTATTTCTTCTGGCAAGTCATGTTGCTATCAAACAGATTGCCCTCTATTATCAATACTGCATGCCTAGCCAATGTGAATAGTAATGTTACCCACAAGTCATTGCAGCAAGTTTGCTCCTTTTATACAAAGGATATCTATACCAAGCCAGGAACTGCTCACCGCCCAACAAATCATTTCAAAAGAAAGCACTGGAATCCACGTTGGAAGAAAGAGCGTGCAGACAGGGTAAGTACCTTTGCTAGTAG
>LQNS02278140.1:3407164-3417326 GCA_001587735.2 Parhyale hawaiensis | reverse complement strand
CAACACTCAGCAATACAATACTTATGTGTGCTGTCATTATGTATCTGCTGCCTCAAAGCGACACCTCATTTATTTACAAGCAAATGAAAGTGACGGTTAGTTCTTACCAGTGGATGAAAATATATAGTCATCTAGCTATAAGTAGTGAGTGAAAGCAATCAGTCGTTTTCTGTTAGTACAAGAAAATGACCAGTCATTTATTTTCAGTACCGCAGATGAAAGCAACTGGTGAGTTATTATAAGTAACTAACTAAGTGAAAGTTAAGTCGCTTATTTTCAGTACATAAAAGTAATTGGCCAATAGGAGGAAATTAGCTAATCATTTGCTGCCACGAACTGAAAGTGAATAATCGCCGACTACCAGCAAGTGGAAGTGACTTGACACATTTGCTACCAGTAAATGAAACGCACTCACTATATTACTGTACCGTCTTCCCTCCAAACATCCACCTATATTAATAAAATATGAATAAATGACAAGACAAAATACAACTGTTGCACTTTTTCTCAATGTATCAACCATTGCTACAAGGTAATGTGAGCGACAAGTCGCTCCTTGCGCGAGAGCTAAGTCTTCATTCGCTTTTATTATTTTACCTAGCTAGAAATCAAAGCATCAGCAATCACTGCAGGAATATCAAGCATCACCAACAAGAGAATACACATAATGAAACATGAAGCAACTAACGCATTTCCAAACAGCCTCAGAAGTTCTACACATTCTGACGATTGGGGCAGCTGCGAAATTTCAGCAGTGGGATTACCCGCAAAGCCGCTACCGTACCTCAAACTAGAACGCTTCGTGACGTAAGACCATCACCGCGGTGTGAGCAAATTTTGTCGCCGTCATATTTTAGGGCCAGCTAATCCTAGTTTTCTGGCATGGGTCACATCGAGGGCAGCCCACCAGACTCCTTGCAAAAAATCATGAAGATAGCTCAACTCCTTCAACCTGTTTTGAGTGAAGACCAAAGTTCATTGCCGTCATTTTTATGGCCAGCTATTCCCAGTTTTTGGCATGGGTCACGTCAAGGGCAATCCATCAGACTCTGCAAAAAATCATGAACATAGCTCTACTCCTTCGACCACTTATTGGGTGGACAGACAGATATACAAATATATATATACTTAAATCTTCAACGGAAACATTTTCACCTCTCTCACTTTGTTCGCGGGTGATAAATACAGAGAAAACTGGTTCAAATACTCGACTTAGTGACTGGAAAGGCAGTCACAGGTTAGAGAAGGCGCCTAGCCTATCCCTGAAAAATTGAATAAATGTTGATAATGAAACTAAGGAGTAACCGAATGGTGAAATGGGGTTAATATTTGGCTTCTTCCCAGCTACTGCAGCCTCCAGACCACCTGATGCAAGCTGGACAGCCGCGTCAGCTAACAAGTTTACTTTCATGATCCAGGCCAGTTTATCCCTACCATGCCATGCATCAGTAAATAGGTAACATAGCTCCAGAATATTGAGTTTTCTCAGACAGTAGGCAGCTATTTTTATTATATCCATCACCATTATCATTAGCTACCAATTATTCTATTGAGTAGTTCAGGCCTCCGTTTCCATAACAAAGGCAATCTAACGGAATAAGAAAATAAGGAACATAAACTATGTCGATAGAAACGTGGAACCCAAGCACGAGGGTGTTTCCGCACAGGATCAACGCGCATGGGAACAAGCAAGTTGAGAGAGCAGAAATACAGAACAAAGAATCGTCAGTAAGAGCATGAAAACAAAATAAAGCAAAGTAGGCACGAAAAGACCAGCGTTCTGAAGGCCTAACTAATGACTAAGGTAACCTACAGGGCCCCCAGAGTTGCTGCCCCCATAACATAGAATGAGCGAACCTAATCCTATGACCAACGGTCCATCTTATCATTCCTAGAACTCCTATTTTAGAATTTGACTGCATATACAAGTGCGAAAGGTTTGCGCTGGTACAAGGTGTCTACAGGGATTCTAGTGTTGAACTTTAGTACTTTTTAGCACTATTTAGTACCTATCAAAAATATATTTTAGCACCTTCACCCACAAGAGAATGGGCAACCTAGTCTGACTCTGCCAGTGGCCTCCAAAACTCCCCATATAGTCATCAGATAACCAAGTCCTTTTTGGTATTAGTGTCAGGCGGAGTGATTCCGACCACCCTAAAGATCTGGGGTGATTCCGATCAAAGCCTTTTAACCACTAAAACCTGATTTTATTCAAAACCTGTTTGCACCACCTTTATGGTATGCAATGTCCGCCCTTTAGGATGGTGCAAACAGATTTTTGATAAAATCAGGTTTTAGTGGTTAAAAAGGCTTTGGTCGGAATCACCCCAGATCTTTAGGGTGGTCGGAATCGCCCCGCCTGACACTAATGAATAACTAATTTGCATTGTATGAACACAGATGAGCAAATAGCCATAGAGGTCTCAGAAGGTATATCTTAAAAAAAAAACACTTTTCTGTATGTAGCAGAATAATTTAGCACCTACTTGCAAATTTTAGCCTTTTTTAGCACCTCTGCCATTTTAGCACTTTTTAGTACTTTTTAGCACTTTTAGCACCTAGTAGACACCTTGTCCAGGTTATAAACTATTTTAGCTACCTTATCATTGCACAATAGAGGAACTGGTACATACAAGGCATAGGTACTACACGGGGTTAGGTGGCACATGGCAACAACCCCCCGACACCCACCCTAACCCTTAACTTACATATTATAGACTGCAGGCGAGTGTTTCCCAACCCATGCGTAATTTGCCCCAGTGAGGCAATGGACCCATATTGTAGGTAGCCTGTCCATAGCGGGCTATATTACTTGTTCAGATCACGCGACTTCAAAAAAGGATAAACGATGCAATATTGCTCGGCTTATGTTACACGAGGTAACTGATAGATAGCTACTTGCTAAATTGCATTTTGAAGTGACCACTTTGAAAATGTGAAATGAAGTAGTAGATGAAGCGACAAATATTCAGCAAGAAAATGTAACACAGAAATTCTGAAGCGAGCTGGATATTTTTAAGAGATTCGCAGCTTGATCTAAATACTTGATAGCCGAGTAAAAGTTATACAACACTTGATTTATCACAATACAGCACGGCTACGTGGTGCAGAAAAGAAAGTACCAAGAAATCGAAGCTAGCAAAGCCTGCTAGGGAAGCTAAACAATGTCTAAAAGCCTCGACAATGTTACAGTGAAGAGACAGAGAGTGCAGTGTATCAGGCTACATAGCACTTGCATGTGTTCCTCGCTGCACCTCATGAAACATGCAACCTTTGGCTGTCCGACCTGGCAGTACCGTAGCCTGCAAAACACACCCTACGCTACAAGCTATGTGAGGGCGCCCGGGCCGCGTTGTCTTCGTAGCACTGGACGGCTCCAGTAATGATATGCAATGGGAACAACACCAACAACAATGCGCGGGACCGAGTGATATAAGTTGAGAACAGCCGCGTGACATGCATAGCCTACCTGATGGTCTTGTTCTTTATTTCGTGGGTGACGAGAGGATAGGCTCGCTCCGTGACCAGGTCGTGGAGCAATTCCATGTCTTCACTGAAAAAAAAACAGCAGCAAAATTGTGTCAATGTATTTTAGCAAATAGGAAATGGAAAGGTAGTACTTATTGAGAGCAATCTCCGAAACGAATTATGAGATTAAGCTTGATTATGACCCCGATCAAGCCCTATGGTTAACAAGGACTAATCACTACAATTAGACACTGAATTACAGTATTCAGCTAGCTACACAAAAACGGGTAAAAAACAATTATTTTACAATATAGAACGTACAACTTTCCCTCAAGTAGAATATTATTAGCAGCAAAACAATGACAACCATCAAAGTATAAAATAAAACCAAGGTTTATTCCAATATTTATTGCTCATATGAAGAACAAATGTTTGAAACTAGCAGCATAAAACACAATTGGCATTATTGGATAACGGGTACCTACTCTAAAATTCCAAACAAGGAATCATGACCATTGGTCCTGGAATTTCTTAGACTACAGAACAGTTGTTTAGTGGACGCAAGGTCCTAGTTCAACGCTAGCTGAAGTTATTTTCTATAAAGTTAGCTACTGTTCTTGGGTGCCGGTACCTAGAGTGTGGCCTGCATCAAACTATACGTTGGGTTACCACATGGGAAGAGTCTGATAGAATCAGTAGCGTACCACAATTCGGCGCCCCACCTCGCAGAGCAGAAGTTAAAATATAGAGAACCTAGGTACCTTACCTTAAAATTATTGGCAGGAACTGTGGCCACATGCAACATCCCGCGCAGAAAAGTCACATAGGTATCTCAGGGGTGGTGAGGCCAAAGATAGTCCAAAGGGAATAGAGTCCACTAAAATATCACGGTGGGGGCCTAACCCAACTAATAAAGCACACAATGCGCGAACACATTAGGATGGCGTTAGGGGCCAGGGCCCGTATTGACGCACCAAGGAGGTTAGGCCATTTCCCTCAAACTATTTACATTTGCAGCACTCAAGTCACATATATAAAAAAGAATTCACTGGACTTACTCAGCAAGAGCTTTGTGCGTTTTGATGTATATGTCTTGGGCTTCTTCGGCAAACACCTTGACGTCAAAATCTTCATCATACTGGCCAATTTTCCTGACGGCCATGTATGTCTTGCCTTTCTTCTCCATAAATTGAAGTTTTTGTTTAGCGCCCTGCAAAATAAATAGGTAAGAAATAGTACAATCTCTGAAAATATTAGGTCTTAAAAGTCGGAAAAGTATAACAAGAGGTACATGCGAGAAGGGACATTAAAGTGACAGTCAGAAAAATAACCACTCCCTTTGCTCCAAAAGGCTTGTTCCCGAGGCAAAAATTTCATTTTGAATTTAGCAATTCTCAGTCGGCGTATTCGTTGTTTACAATCCGAGGTTGGCATTGGTGCTCTGGGTTCATTGATTGTTAGCATATCGACTTAGCAAAACTTCGGGTAAAAATAATAATTTAATGATACAATAAAATCTAACTTTTTCAAACCATCCATTGGTAATAAAAAATTATGAAGGAAAACTAAAAAAATGGTAGATATTCCACATTGCAAAATACTAAGCACAATTGACAAATAATGAAGGTAATGATGCGCTGCAGGCACTGCTGGAATGCTCGAGAAGATCGTGTGCTTGGAGTGGTGCAATGAAAAAGTTGCAGATGAATTTGGGATGGAGGTGGACGGCGGACCGATTTTGGTCACGGGCTTTATCAAGTTCCTCGTCTATATTAGTGCCACTAGTAGCAGCTACATGGTAGCTATATGCGATTCGTCATGAAACTTCATGTGATCTTTGTGTGCCCACCAACGGGGACCGATGTCTACACAGTAAATTGTTATTCTCATTAGGCTGGCTAAGGCACAGTACATGATCAACAATAAATAAAACCCTAAAACTTCAAACACATACAACAGATATGCTACATACAGTAGTTAATTAGGTACTTGTTACACACAGATAGGTACCGGTACGTATTATAAGAGTAACAACCATATATCTTAGACAGCACTGACACGGATAGCACAGCTGTGTGAGTACGTACATCTTTGGAGACAATAGAAAGCTTGCCATCAAACTCAGGAGGCACGTAGGGTTCAAAGACAGACGGAGTACAGCTGAGACACATGGGGCGCTCATTCCAGGGGCGGAAGGGATGCAATCCACGTAGTTTCATCTGTAATTCACAATTACGGTATTCGGAGCACAAATTTATCGATACACAAGATAAATGAAAGCTGGCGGGAAGTTAAGAATCACTGACGGAAAGCTTCGTCTTTTCCTTCCATTACCATCAGAATTTAACTGCTGTCTTAAATTTACCCAACACTAAGTGACAGGGTAGGTAACTGCCTTCTACATAGATCAACTTTAGAAGAATTTACACTGCTACGTTGAAATGACTAGCGACAACATAGCCTACCTATATTATGAAAATTTTTATACATTTTCACATTTACATCAATTTAGCTAAAAAAAAAAGATGAAGAGCGATAAAAGAGAAACTTCCATTAGGATTAGAAAAGGAAAATGAGTAAGGCAGAAAAACTATCACAAACCTAACTAGAGCACTCTGAGAGCGCATACCTCTGCCAAACAAGGCAACGGTACCTAAATATTCATATTGGTTCTGAAACTACAATTTCCTTTGTATCAGCAACAAAATTTTATCATTAGTGCCCTCTGAGAGTAATAACAGCTTCGGTAATCTTCTTGAAAATCCATCTACAGTATAGCTTTTCAAGTCATGTTGCTAAAAACATGCTGACAAACATTAGTCAAATAAACAAACAGACCAACCGATCATTACCAAAATTTGGATCATTGTTGTTAATTAACATTTCTAACAATTCCAGTAAATTTCATAAATATTGATTCATAAGATTTTGAGTTTTGGTACAGGAAAAAAAAACACAAACGATTGAACGGATCTTCACCAAAAGTTAATCTATTACCGCTAACATGCCTAGCAATCCCTGTAAATGTAAAGATCTGTCGATAGCTTTTTGAGTTATCATAGTGACAGAAAAACACGAGAAAAACATAACCTCCTAGGGGAAGGTAACTAAAGCTGGGACACCTAATGTATGGAATCACACTGAAACCAATAAAAAAAGTCACTGTTAGCTATATTAAATAGTTGAAGCCTCAGCTTCAACATTATTATAATATTCATAGTTTTAAGTTAATTTTAACACAGCAACCACGTAATACGACGTTATAACAGCAGTGAGATTCATTTTATTATGTCGCATCAGTATATGAATGTTTTACCTCGGCATTCCTGTCGGAATATCTTAGTTGGCAGAGTGCGCTACTACTGGCGGGCAAAGGCGCAAAGAATAGAAAAAGACACTCAAGTGGACGGCTCCTTTTGATGACTTCCACACGAGAGGGAGTAGAAAAATCCCGTGGACTAGGTCGGCTATCTCGATCGATAGCCAACCTCGTGGAACAAAAAGGGAAGTAGCGATAGACAGCCTACCTAACATAACAAACTGACCTCAGCAGGAACTGCAGCCAGCTGCAACATCCCCGGCGGAGAAGGCATTCAGGACAACCCTTGGGCTTGTGAGGCCCGTATATATTGTGACAGGGATAGGACCTGTCAGGGCCCTCAATTTCTACAATAAAGACGATCTCACAGAGAAAGAAAAAAGGCACATAAAAAAGTAGATAGAAACGTACGCAGTATATGGAAAAAGTGTACGTTTCTATCAACTTTTTTGTGTGCATTTCTTTCTTCCTCTGTGAGATATTAACTGTATTTTTAACACACAAAAATCATTGTTAACTAGTTTACCGTATCTTTAGATACGACTGCTATCCCATGCCGGTACCTATCATAGTTGTAGTGATGCATGTCCACTTTGGAAACAAAAACGGCACAAATAGTTAACAGAAAAGCTTAAATCAATTGTTAATGATAATAATACCACCTACAAACAAAGTTAAAGAGTTGATGTTGCTTTTGTTCTGTATGTGTCTATAAATTTATAGGTACTGGTACTTGTAAGTAGACAACAAGTATTTCCGCCCAAAAAGTGACAGAAAGAATTGAGCTGTCATCACACCCTCTTGCAAGCAGTCAGGTGGCTTGACCTTAATGCGAAAAATACCAAAACTGCTTACTCAGCAGCTCTAGCCCCATCCACTTCTATCGAGGGTAATGCCCCATGCCAAGAAGAGCCCTAGTTACTATTAGGGGTGTGCCGATGCCGATACCAATTCTTATTTGTTTTTAGTTGCCGATACTGATGCCGATTCCACCTGTTATCAGTTATTACTATGACATAATAGTAAACTACCCTAGGGGGCACAGGATGGGACCAAGGCCATAAGGTGTTTAGGTTAGTTGGGTTCAGCTGTCCAATGTTATGGGGAACAGCAACTTCAGGGAGATTTTGTAGGTTATATTAGTCATTTGCTGGACCTTCGGGATGTTTGTCTCCCATGCCCATGTTTCTTCCATTCCTTTTCATATTCATGCTGCTGATGCTTTGCTCCGCTCTTCTTCTTCTTTCCTGATTTGATGTTCCCATACGTGCTGATCTACACTCGTTCATGAGTTACACATTTCTATCGATATGCTTCATCTCCCTTTTCCTCTCACGAATCACCGTAGTTGTGTCTAGGAAGGCTTAAACAGCCAAAATAACAATCTAAAATATTCTGCTGGTGGTTCTAAACGCATGTCTGTTCATCATTTGTCTGTACGTACCAAGCGCTTCCAGCGTTTTTTGAACGGGGAGATTCAGCTTGTTAGAAGCTTTGATTTTGACAAGAAGGAATTTTAACAACATCTGCACTTTCATTCAGTTTCCAAGTGAAGACTGCAGGTAGTTCATGTGAATCGTATCATATGTAGGGCTACCGATTTTCATATATAATTGTTACTTAGCTGGTGTCTCATGACGATATAAACATGGAAAATTCGTAGCCATGATGCGGTACGAAGCAAGCTGTTGTGGACTATCTACCATTCTAAAGGATATCGCGATCTTGAAAGAAGTAACACAGACTGATATAAATGGTGTTGCAGCAACATAAGGTAATTATTGAAGAAATTAGCCGAGTCGGGTTTATTTTGTCGTAGGGCTATTGCATGACATAGTACAGAAAAATGATGGGCTACTGCATAAGAAAGGCGCGGTCTTACTATAGAATTGAAAACATTCAATACATCGATGGAATGTGGCAATATTGAAAATATGAAAGGCTAATTTATGTTATCAGCACACGATGAGAAACACAACAAAGGCAGGTAAATATTAATGAAGAGCAACGAAAGACGTAGGTACCTCTACAGAGTGAGATTGCTGTAGTTATTTTTCTATGTCTGTATTGAGATACAAGTGCGAATACTTTGCAGGTAAAACATTTGCTTGACCCACTGGTGATATCAAAATGGCTGGATTAGTTATATGATGTGTGCTAAAATAGACAGGCTACATTAAGCTCGTTGCATACGACAGTCGGTAAACGACAATGTTTCACGTTCTTGGAACCTATGTTTCAGTGCGCTTGACAATGGCTTAAACCACTTACACCTATCAATTCCAAACATGTGCCGTTGAGATATCAAACTTTGAAAGAGATATTCGAAACTGAACAGGGGGTAGCCTACTCGCTGAAGCGGAATATCTGCAGTTGGGCCTCAGATTTTAAGCAGGTCTTGAGTACAATGCAGTATCTACATAGTGCTCCCGCATCTAGAACTTGCTCTTCTATTCGGGTCGCCACATCAGTGCTTCAGAGCAACAAAATGGATGCCTTAGCTGCAAAACAAGCCTTATGAGTGTCGCCTACAGGAAGTGCGACTCATCTCCCTCAAGCAAAGACAACTCAGGGGGCAACTAATAGGAACATTCAAGTAGCTACTTGAATGGCTTCATCAAAGAGCCTACAATGGGACTCTTGAGAGAGACGTTAACGATCGTCTGGAAAGCAATGGCCAAAAACTGAAACATAAAGCTCAAGGAACCACTCAAAGTCAGGAGTTCTTCTCATATCTGGTAGTGAATATTTGGAATAGACTTTCCTCCAAAGCTATTGGCGTCGGGACAGTTATATAATGTGTTTATATAAATGGCGAAAGCTTCAGAAATCATCTTGATTCATTATCTGACATGTCCCTACTAACTTGATGTGTCTGATCTTCATGGATCTGCAGCAATAAATCGTGCTCGCAGGATAATTTTCTTCGCCGAGTTTTTACTCTTCTCTTCTTCCTCTGATATCTACGTGATGCCGACAGAATGGCAATAGCTCACGGAGCACTGAAGTATAAGTCCTGGCTACTCTCTGGGAAAGGGCCTGCTGGTACATCTACTGCCAGCTATTTAATCTATCATAATATTACTGTTGAAAGTATTGCCTTGTATATATAATAATCTATATATTTTAGAATATATGACAACACTCAGGCATGTTGGATAGCTATATGTGGCTAGCTATATAGTGTTGGGACTGGTGGTATCAGATTTAATGACAGGTGTTAAGAGTACATGGAGAAGATCAGGTTAGACTGAGCTTGACAGAGTTGAAAGATTGGTGTTATTTTTAATGAAGTGGGTTAGGTTAGAAGAGTTGCACTAGTTAGACCTCAAATAAGTCATAGCTATAAATTGTAGCTTAGGTTTGATACAT